>MJUU01006681.1:16027-40739 GCA_002080025.1 Modiolus philippinarum | reverse complement strand
CCAGAATAGTGAACAATTGACTGATAAACAATTTGTTCGCAATAAGTAAACTATTTTCGTGTGATCGCCTCGTTGTAATTTTATCGTTCAGAGTTTTGTATTCCGAATGAATATCCATTGGTTCAGCATTTTTAAACATAGCAGAAATTGTTTGATTTTTAGTCAAGCCAGCCGTTCCGAGCGTCAAAAACATCAGTGCAGAACATATACTGTAAGGCGACATAATCTCATTTCCAGTGATTGGGGATTCTCCATATAAAGCTAATGAAAATTTCCCAATATGTTGCTGAAAAGTAAGGTTTGACGTGTCTGGTGGTACGTCCAATGAAAGCTGCCCAATATCTCGCTGAAAAGTAAGGTTTGAATTTACTGGTGTTACTCCAGTATTTCTCCAAATTTCTCTGGTTTTCTGTACGTTTCGACTAAATATAGATAGCAGTATCTTAATTAAAAACATGTTTCGAAATCGAGTTCAACGTAAATTGTCTTGTTTTTACAATCTTGATATAATGTTGAATATGAACACAGTCTAGATATAACCTGAAATATATTTATCATTCCTACTTTTCATTTATAATAGTCATAAGAGGACCACTTACATTATATATAAAACTCCAATAATAATTACTGCATATCCCACGTAACAATATACGGGACCTACTTTTTTTTTACAATTGTCATAAGAGGACCACTTACATATATGTAGTACTTGAATAATGACTTCATATCCTGAGTAACCATATCCGGGCCTCTCTTAACATTTATTTATATAATGAATGTACAGAAAAGGGAACCATGTTTGTATTACCAAAAATGTATTAAGGGAAACGGGACAGAGAAAGGTGAGGTTTAGATACCCATTTACCGGTTTAACCTTACCAGTGGCTTTTGCTAGTACCGGTACATAGTCTGTCTTTCCTGAAAGGGGAGGTTTGGATATCCATTTACCGGTTTAACCCAACCACTAGCTTTTGGAAAGCCGGTGTCATATAGCCTTTTCCCCCCATGCTAGTCTTTCCGGGGGAAATTCTGGATCGATCCTAATTTTCCCCCGGAAAAATAGGCACGATCCAGTTTTCCCCTGTCAACTTTAGATTGGAAAAACTGGATCAGTCCAGATTTTCCCCTCATTGATCATATAAGCCAGTCTTTCGCCTAGACGTCATCGATAGAATCTGCGACGTTTTCATCATCACATGTTTCTTTTTTCTCCGCCCCGATACGGTGTTTGATATGCTAGGTATCAGTAGTCATGAAAGAAAGCTTTCATGTTTCCAGTTGTTGACAATCCCACATTCACGACCTGACATTGGTGTACCGCTGTTAGACATTTTGCAATAAATTCCTATCAAACCGTTCTTGAAGTAACTCTGAGGTATAAACAATGCTCGTTGTTGAAGGTACCATGGTGACTTCAAGATGAAGAGCAACAATAAAAGCGTTACTGTTGCTTGGAAATTTACTTTCTTTATAAAATTCTAACACCTTAATATATTGAGAGTTTTTGTGTATTGCACTTCGTTGATATCCCTGGTGCTTAACTTGGCCTCCATTTTGGTGACGAGTACTTTTTTAAAGTTATTTTGTACCGGTATTATGGCTTTCCATATTGCTGCTGATGAGAGATTAGTCCTATAACACGTGTACACCATTACAAAATTTACAGTTTAATATGCAACTTGGGTTTTTAAAATTTCTACAATGTATTTCTTGAGAATTTATCTCACGTACATTTACTCCACTTCCTTTGTTTGTTTATTCGAATAGGTACTTGTGCTTCACCTGAAAAAAAAACTTCAAGATTATACGGCCTTCACATTTGTCTTGCTGACCCTTAAATGCCTTAAAATGGTCAACCCCAAGTAAATTTCAATAACCAACGTCTTAATAATGAGAATGTATGCATGTTTCTATGTGCTTTCAGTGTTTGGTTGGGCCTTACAGGGGTTCAATATTCAAAGTTTTATTAATATCTACGAAGGCTATTTCCAATTTCAATCACATACAACAACAGCAGTAGAATATCGAAGAAACAAGGGAGGTGATGATAAAAAAATCAAAGTCAAAAGACATGGCAAAAACGGCAACACAGACATGACAACCACATTACACGGAAATAAAAAGAAGGTCCTTGTCTCTTTGACACATTCCTCGTTTCGCTTCTTTTTTCCATCCCATGGACAGACGGAAACCATAATTATCAAAACCTTCTTTTTGTTAGCTCACCTGACCCAAAGGTCAGTGTGAGCTATTGCTATCACTTTGCGTCCGTCGTCTGTCGTCCGGCGTTAACATTTACACATTTTCATCTTCTCCTCTGAAACCGCTTAAGCAAATTCAACCAAACTTTACAGGAATGATGTATGGAAGGTCCAAAGATTGTACATTTCGTTCCGATTCGATAAAAAACATGGCCGCCAGCGCGGATCTTAGTTTTAACATTGGACCCTAGGGAGAAACATCATTTTCAACATCTGCTCTGAAACTATTGAAGCAAATATAATTAAACTGTACTGAAATGATGTATGGAAAGTCCTTTACAAAGAATGCCCATTTTATTCCGACTTGACAAAAAACATGGCCGCCAGCACAAAACATATTTAACATTGGCCCTACGGTAAATTCACATTTTCATCTTCTACTCTGAAAGCACTGAAGCAAATTCAACCAAACTTTACAGGAATGATGTATGGAAGGTCCTTCACAAAGATTTCACATTTCGTTCTCATTCGATAAAAGCATGGCCGCCAGCATAGATCTAAGTTTTAACATTGGACCCAATGGGAAAAAACATCATTTTCAACATCTGCTCTGAAACTGTTGAGGCAAATTTAACTTAACTGTACTGAAATGATGTATGGAAAGTCCTTTACAAAGAACGCTAATTTTATTCGGATCCGACAAAAGAAAAGGCTCCAAGCACAGAACTTCGTTTAAAATGGGACCCCTAAAAGAAAACACCCTTTACGTCATATGCGCTGAAACTATTAAAACATAAGTATTTGGGTAATATAATTGAAACATCTGGTAAATTTCATTCGTCTCATTCGGAATTATCTAAAAAGGGCATTAAAGTTATGTTTTCTATGTTTAAATATCTTTCTCCGCTTGGAAACTAACAAATAAATATTTTAAAGAAATTATTTAATTCCTTAATTCAACCAATATTAACGTATAATGCAGAAATTTGGTATATGGATTTTTATGAGAAAATAATAAAAGCTTCAAAGAGAGGAAAAAATAATTCAAACTTTGACTTTATATCATTAATAGATACTAGTAGATGCTGTCTTATAAGAAGCAGGAGATGCTGACTCTACCGGTGCACCTGATCTCACCCATGTTTTTATATTGGGTCCGTGTTGTTCATCTTTGTGTGTGAGTGTCTTCATTTTTCTTTTCTGTGCTGTACCCATGTTGTGTCTCTGTTTTTTTCTGCCTTTTTTGTTTCTGGTGTTGCCATTTTCCTTGGATTGTTCGCATTTAGATTGACGGTTCGGTTCTCACTTACTTTACAGAAAAGGTAAATTTAAGATTCTGCAAATACACTTTAGGTTTAAGTGTTAATATTGCTCCTCGAGCTGAATTAGCGCAGCATCCTGTAGATACATTTATTGAAGTATAGGCCATTAAATATTTGCCAAGACTTTCAAGTAATATCTATAACCCGTTACTAACGGATGCCTTGTTGTTTGAAGGAACGAGGCATATCCAATCCAAGCACCCCAATTCCTGACCGCCTTGTCTGTCGAACACGAATTCAGACCAGTTACACTGACTAGTGAGTCTTGGTCATGGTCAACTGCTTAAGCATATTTTGCAAGAAAAATGCTGTATTCATCTTTATTTGGCTTACAATCATCGTTTGTCAGCTTCATATTATTTTAAAATATATGAAGTGTTCTTTTGAACATCGTTTACAATAACTGTAGATTAGTCAGAATATGACTTTTATTTGTTGCAAATTAAATTGGTGTTTCGACCCCTATTTCTTTCTTTCTCAGCGGCGGATCTCATCAGTGGTCTCCGCTTTTGCATGATTATCATCTTTTTATATACATAATTTGGACCATACACCAGTTTATTGCACCAACATCAATCTATATGCCCCAACTATATGAGCAACTTTTACTATTATGCATTACAAAATTGACCTCAATATTTAAATGACCGATTTATAGCAAGGATATGAAAATTAACGTTATGGACATCAACAAAAATGGTTACGGACATTCTCATAGTCTTATGTGCACAAAGATACTTTAGACAAGTTTTGTAACTAATAGAAATACAAAGAAATATCAAAAGAGATGCACTTTAAACAAATCAATGTAAATAAAGCACAAACATCGAGCTATTGTTAAATGAGAAGTTTAATTCAGGAAAATTCAGTTGTTAGTAAGTCAATAAATTAGGACATTTTTGACAGTTTTGGGACAGTTTCAGTTAAGAAATAAAAAATTGGTCAATGAAATAGTCGCTATGGTGTTTGCTCATTAAATTAAATACATTATTTGAGCAATTCGATTCGGCTGCTGCATTGACCTTATTTTTCCAACTTTCCCATATATCGTCTATATCAGTGTATACGTCGGCCCAATTTTCTGGAAAACTATCTTCCAGATTTTTCTGAAAGGATTCCCAATTTACATCATCGTTTAATTTCCAAAAACACTCACTGCTCTTGGTCTTCTTTTGTTTACACGACGTGTTCTTAGCATCAAACGATACACTAAGAATAACGTGATCGTTAAGTAAATGAAAAACACCCGTTTCATCTATTAATACGCTGTTAATATCATATGATAGTTTAAGCGACAATAGAATATAATCAATACAAGACTTTTGATTATTCATAAGCTAGGCTATGGAATAACCTAGCCATATAGATAGTTCTTGAGGGAAAGTGAGGAATACGCTTGCGCAGAAGACTATTGGCCAATAGGAATTTCAGATTCTCGAACATCAAAATGGCGTCCAGTTTCGTCCTGATAAAACGGGGCGGGGTTTAATTTTTCTGTTTCCTTGTGGAAGTTGAAAAGTATTATAAACATTTACTATAGGTGGTACTGGGAACAGGTTTCACGGTAGAGGATGATGGGATTGGTATTGCAATACCGCTTAGCCAGATTTATAAATATAGATATGATAAAAAGAATAAGAACAGAAATGTATAAAGTTAACTAGAAAACACGAGGGGACTTTATAAACATAAGTGGATGATATAAATCGGATAATGGTTTTTATGAAATAAAAACGATACGCTAGGCTATGGAATAGCCTTAGATAGAAAATTGCGTGTTTGATTGACAAGGGTGTGGTGGCTCATGATGTATTTGTTTACTCAAATCAATAATTTTCATTATTTTTGTCATGTCGGATTCTACATACACAACTGGACCATGTAAAGCTCGCTAATCACTCTTAGGTAAAATCACAATTTTGTAAAATGGTAAAACTGGAGAAATTAAATGTTGTTCTAGCGTATTTAATTCTTCAAAAGGAGCTTCATCCATTTCTAAATTATTTATCATTGCTTACACACATAAGAGTTACACGTTTTACACACAATATGCTTCTCTCCTTTTAACATTTCTTTCAACCTCTCATCTTTTGCATTAAATTCTTTCTCGTGTACTTGGCTTCGAAACTGAACCTTTTACAGCACACACAAATAAACACCGGTAGCTCTTTATTCTTCCGCAAAAACACAATTCTATCTCTTTCCACCTTTCGTTCTCCATTGCCTAAGTATCTCCACAAACTACAATCACGCTGTGTTTAACACAATTGAAAAGTCTTTTATAGTATTTGTATATTATTGATTATTGCACAATACCTCATCTTTATTTATTAACTTCTTGTTTTAAATTTATACATTACTGTTCTTATTCTTTTTATCATATCTATATTTATAAATTTGGCTAAGCGATATTGCAATACCAATCCCATCATCCTCTACAAACCTGTTCCCAGTACCACCTATAGTAAATGTTTATAATACTTTTCAACTTCCACAAGGAAACAGAAAAATTAAACCCCGCCCCGTTTTATCAGGGCGAAACTGGACGCCATTTTGATTTCGAGAATCTGAAATTCCTATTGGTCAATAGTCTTTTGCGCAAGCGTACTCCTCACCTCCCCACAAGAACTATCTATATAGCTAGGCTATTCCATAGCCTAGCTAGTAAATAAAGATGAGGTATTGCGCAATAATCAATAATATACGAATACTATAAAAGACTTTTCAATTGTGTTTAACAAAGCGTGATTGTAGTTTGTGACTTAGGCCCAGGTACTCAGGCAATGGAGAACAAAAAGTGGAAAGAGATAGAATTGCGTTTTTTGCGGAAGAATAAAGAGCTACCCTAGGAGAACGCAAAAACAAAGAAAAAAAGCACGGAACTACTTTGAGTTGCTGTTGGCAAAAAATTAGAGGTTTGATCGAATCGGTGACTGTTTTATCACATGTACAGACCAATAGAAGAAATTACAAATTAAAGAAGTACCGAGAAAGGCTTACTTCAAGTATTGATTTGAGTATACAAATACATCATGAGCCACCACACCCTTGTCAATCAAACACGCATTTTTCTATACAAGGCTATTCCATAGCCTAGCGTATCGTTTTTATTTCATAAAAACCATTATAAAGTCCCCTCGTGTTTTCTAGTTATTCTAGTGTAATATCCCTCACAACGTCTAGCAGCGTTGGCAAAAATCAAATTTGCCGCCTCCGTAAACTGAAGAAGTCTTAAGACATTGTAGCTCTTCGTGTCTTTATTTAAGACAGCTTTACCTGTAAATTTACATTTTGTGAGACATCTACCGTTAAAATCTCCGGAGAGACAAATTTCATAGCCCTGTGACTGAAAAAGAGAGCAATTTTCTAAAAACTCAAATAGGAGTTTGTCGGTTTTATCTTTTTCCACCCCATCGTTTGGGCAATAAACGACACCTATAGCGGTTTTTAAGCCGTTGATGCGTGTTAAGATCCACAAACGTTTAAAATTATCATTTTTACTATCTACTAAGTTATCATCTAGAATTGGCAAATCTTTTTTAATACAAATACCAATTCCTCCTTTGTCTTTACTTTTTTTTACGGCACTTGCCTATCCAGCTGTAACCGTTATGAAGACTCGTGGGTTTACTATCGGACTTCAGAAAAGTTTCAGCTAAACATAGAATATCAACAGAATTATCATTTAAATGTTTGTTTACTTCTTGTAATTTACATCTGATGCCTCTTATATTGAGGAAATCAATAGTGAATGTTCTTTTTTTTCTTTTTATATTTACCTCATCGGTGATGCCTACGCCTTTTCGATTTTTCACACTTTTTTGTTATTTCAGAACTGTCGCCCTTAGCGGCGCTCTCTTCTACAAACTTAACAAAAACCTTCAACTTAAAAACTTGATTTCGTCTTTTCAATGCATGCAGTATGTTGCTCCATTTATAAAAAAGGCATTAATACTGAGAAAATTGGACTCCAAGACTGTATAAGTTCATTAATTGTTTGTACAATGTATTTTGTATTTGTATTTTGTTTATGCTATCAGCCCTCAGGGGCATAATTGTGCATTTGTCAATAAAGTTAAAGTTAAAGATTAAAGCTAATTCAGCCAAGCTAAGATTGCTTTGATGGATTTGTTTTGATCTGATAAAAAAAAACAAGACCACCAGCACAGAACATAACACGGGATATAGGGATAAACATTAGTTTCATCCCCTGCTGCAAGCATTTTGTCAGGTGAGCGATTCGGGCTGTTTCTGAGCCTCTATTGAATACAAAATTCGTAGACAAAAAATAGAAGTCGTCGTCGTTTGTTAAATGCAGATGATTTTCGAAAAAAAAAAGAAATATGCAAACGAATAGGAATTATGTCCAACAAAAACATCCAAATTAAAGGGGGAAATTTTAGCATGGGGCAAATCTGCATTATGAACAAGTATTCAAGTTTTTCTGGGGGAAAAAATGGCTCTGATCCAGAATTTCCGAGGGGGAAAAATAGGATCGATCCAGTTTTCCCCCGGGGAAAAACTGGCACGGGGGAAACATGGCAATATAACAACCGTCCGGTACAAAGTCCGGCTTCCTGGGCTCGTTTGTCGTTTGCCTTATATTTTTGTTCTCTTGTTCAGTTCATTTGATTGTAATTTTAATTGCAGATGTTAACTCTTTATTTAATAAAATTGAAACTGCTTACTCCTTGAAGCTCGAAAAATGGTATATTTTTAATTTATTCTCTGCATAGGCTAAGGAAATGTGAAAGAAGACTATTTTTGTGAAAACAAAATTACCGAACAGAAATGTCAAGAGCCAATGTCCAAGAGCCAAAGTCCAAGAGCCGAAATCCAAGAGCCAAAGTCCAAGAGGCAAAATCCAAGAGGCAAAATCCAAGAACCAAAGTCCAAGAGCCAAAGTCCAAGAGACAAAATCCAAGAGCCAAAGTCCAAGAGCCAATGTCCAAGAGACAAAATCCAAGAGCCAAAGTCCAAGAGCCAATGTCCAAGAGCCAATGTCCAAGAGCCAATGTCCAAGAGCCAATGTCCAAGAGACAAAGTCCAAGAGCCAAAGTCCAAGAGGCAAAGTAGCCAAAGTCCAAGAGGCAAAGTCAGAGAGCCAAAGTCCAAGAGCCAAAGTCCAAGAGGCAAAGTCCAAGAGCCAAAGTCCAAGAGGCAAAGTCCAAGAGGCATAAAGACAAAGCATGTGAAAAATCACCAGATTTTGTAGACCACATTAGTGCTGACTTGGTACAGGTATTTCAAAAGAAATTATGGATTAAACAGGTTTTATGGCAAGCCAAACCTCCCCTTCCATTGTGGTAGTGTCTCATCATTTGCTACTGAAAGGTCGTAGTCAGTAAAAGAAAAGGATCATCCCAGTATTAAGTTCAAATATGCCTAACAATAGAATTTTCTCCGGGCCTAAATACATACAGGGTGAAATTTTGCAGTCATTTAGGTGATATACAAAGAGGTATGGCCATTTTCCCGTGAACTTATTTCATTCAGCATACTAATTTTGCGAATGCATTAAATCTTCTCGAAAACTGTTTTAACGAGTTATCTGTTACATATACTATCAGGACAAAATCAATTCAAATGCATTTTCATAAAAGATTTAGCCACTGAACCTGCCACTTGAATGTAATTTTGGCAATTTTGACCATTTTATAGGTTTTTGTTAAAATTCTTTGTATAGGACATCCAGAACCAAAGTAAACTAACTGCCATATTTTGAAGGACAAATGTTTATACATTCGCAACAAAAAAAAAATGGTTTCGGTGTCCTTTGAGTAGTACAATCATCTCAAACATATATAAAATGGACACAAAAGGCTATTTACAGCCATCATACGGCTCGACTACTACTTAATAAGAACACATATAAGTGTGGCATATTTTAATTTTATTTTTAAGTAGTACACGTACCAGAGACCCTCTTGCACGATTTTCGGCAACATTTGAGCATATTCTGAAAATGACCCAACATAGGAGCAAAATTCACGCCTAAATTGCCATACTTCTTTCCTACACCTCTCCCTAGGAAATTGCAGGAATTGGTAGGTACCCGTTGAAACATTAAATTAGTAATTAAAAAACTGATACATGTGTAGGTATGAAGAAATTAAGATATGCCATCCAAGACAATAATCATCGATCGTATCGTAGATTCTGTTTGCGAAGAAAGCAAATCCAATCTCCCCAAAGGCAAAAAGTGTGCAACATCCAACTGAAAAGGAAGAAAGGACGACATTGCCAGGGCAAACCCGGAAAGGGCGATCTTTGCTAAAGGCATTCAAAGATCTTCCCATAGAAAAACGATGCCGACCATCCGATCGTTGGGAAGTTACAGGTGGTCAAAACCAACATGAAGTTTCGGAACATTGCTAAGATCTGCTAAGGAGGAAGGAAAGATGGGATATAGGAGGAAAGCTAATGATGCCTTGGTGATACTCGTCGAACCGTCCATCGGGCGTCGGTTTACTCACCGATAGATATTCAAGACGCAACCCAAGACGATGGAACGACATGTGGCATCAGCCGCATTACAACTATCTGCGAATAAGGAAGGATCAGCTGGTCGGGAGGGGGGGGGGTAAATAGAGTCTTGAGAAAGCTAAAGATATGATCAAAGTGCGGGACTTGAAAGAGACCTTGGACGGAGTATTTGATACGGTGACCCTCAAATCTCTGAAGCTGCATGATATCGATGGAAACATTCATTCAAGTGAGCCAGGTCATATTCCGAAGTTAGATATTAGGTGCTCTTGCAGAGAAGAGCAGGTATAAGGTGGAATTTGTCCTCTGGCTGGAGGTTTTGTAGATCGATCTGCCAGTCAGGCAAAATATCTACGTCAACACATATTTCCGGCTAACCGTGCCCACCATCACCAAGTCGACAGACCTGGACTAGATGGTAGCGCAAAAGGAGGGAAAGACCAAGGAGAACATGCATGCAAATTACCAGGGTTGAGGAGTTAATAGACATTTGGGCGTATTGAGAGGCTAGAGATAAAGCCAGTTGAATACAAACCACTTGCAGGAAGCTCATACATCTTACTCCCTTCGAAGCTCACAGCCAGGAGTGCAATCGTCAATGTTCAGAGCAAGGGTCGGGAATGTTTCCGGTGGGCTATCTTCTTGGTGTTTAAAAACGACAAGGTGGACCAAAAGCACACCAACTGCGAAATGGGCGGACGAGCTCAATCTCGATGGGATCAATTTCTCGGTTTCACTCCGGGCGATCGATAGGTTCCAGAAGCTAAGTGATCACATCCGATCGATAACGGTACCTCGAGTTCCAGTGCTTCTCGTCTAAGGTCGAGTCCATATCTTGCGTAGACTGAGTCGTGCAACTACTAGAGTACATAATAAAGACTACCATCCACAAGCTAATAGGTGGCGAGCCCTCCATGTCCCATAACAAAGTCTCCCAGAAGCACATACCGTCGGTATTCTGCTACCACATCAAATGCTTCGATGAAATTGTACCAAAGAGTTGGTGATCTACACTATGTTGACGGACGGTGAGGACCTGGATCAGATCTTTATGGACTGGCTGACGAAGGATATCCACGACATTTAACAGCAGAATGACTTAATGAAACCCGTGTTGATAACAGATTAATACAAGAAGGCTTTCGCGTAGAAATAGTAAGACAGTTCTTTAATCCAACAGATCAATAGTCCGACGGGTCGATAGTCCGACGGTTTGATAGTCCGACAGTTCGATAGTCCGACGGTTCGTTAGACGGACGGTTTGGAAATCAACTGAAACTCTTTGCATTTGTACTTTTGGTGTATACTATCGATAGTTATACACACTCGATTTTTTTATAAATATTATATGTCACGACTTTGCCTCCACGAAACAAGTCTATAATTTCTGTGGCCAATATTTTTTTTCAGTGGAATTTCTTACAGACACGTCACTTTAGATAGAAATTGCACTTTCACAGGGGTGGGAAAGTAGAATATGTGGACTTTTCAGCTCACAACTCATTGATCACAAGATCAATGATACGTCGTCACTGGAAGTGACTTCAAATGCAAATGACGTTACTGAATATTACTTGACCAAAAAATGAAGTAAAAGGTTTGCAAGTCGCCATTTTTATGCCATTTGGGGCAATTTGGACTTAAAATGACGTCATAGATCAGCCCTTTAGCCCACAGTAGTCCAATGGGTATGTTTACACAGCGTTTATTTGCCATTGACCGCCATTTCGATCGCCAATATAGTGATGGATAATAACATGACCCCGTAGTCTTGAAGAAAGGTATAGAAGCATCAGAAAATCCAAGAATATGAAAAAGAAAGGAAATGGGGTGAATGTCAAGGAGACAACATCACATATCCAGGTTAAAACAGCCCAAAACAAAGCATCTAGGGGTCACCGTACGGTCTTCAACACAGTGAGGAACCTCACACCATATAGGAAGCCCTACATGGCCCCCAAAAGGGTAAAACAGTGAATAAATCAATGTAAACAGACCACATCCAATAACCCCGAATCAAGAAACTAAAATTGTATAGGAAGACAAGGACAAGGCAATGACCAACATATTCCTGACTTGGGACAGGCGCAAAAAATGCAGTGGGGTGAAACGCGTTTTCTTGGATCCAAACCCTCACCTATGTGTGATCAATGGCTAAGAATAAATACACAAAAAGACTCACAGTTAAAATCAAACTAGAAAAAAGTCCAACTTATCAAGACGAGTACCCTTACAATGAAGTACATAAAACATGAAGATAATACAGACGGGTACTGTCCGGAAAATGAATGCAGTTACTGACAGCTAGCTAAGGACATAATTTCCGTTGACTATGATATCAAGCCTTCTTACATATGAAACTTCAATTGAAATACTTCTTAACAGATTTCGTATAACAACATCATCAATTATGAAAGAACAACATTATATTAGGCAATGCCAAATACTGCCAATATGAATCAAAGCTCCGATGGAGCTGAATCTCGAAGCCCTGAAAATCTACATGTGGCAAAACTTCGTAGTCATCCAAAGAACTGCTACATACGTCTGCATGTATTAAGTAATTCCGTAATACGTGAAAATAATCAGATAGTGTGATTTCGCATGTTGATTTCATTGCTATAAATATATGCAGTACACTGTCACAGGTAAACAAATGTTATTTTCATCTCGCAAATTACTGCGCGACAAGTTCGTTGATCCGAGACGCAATATAAAAAAACGAGTAATTTGATAAACATGCATATTTTTTCAATTTATTAAAACAACACTGTATTCAACTCAAGAAAATGAAGAAATATAACTTAAATATTAGATGTATACGATTTTGAAAGAAACTTGCGCACTATATTTTATCGGAAGCACGAAGATCATCTTTTAGAGCTGTTAATAGGCTTGAAGCCTCGTGCGGGGCATGTGACTTTTTCTTGCCATATCAATATCTCTCCAGCCATTTCATGGCTTCGAGATAAAAAATGTTTAAATTTTAGTTGATGATGTAAACCATTTAGAAGCTGGTCAATATTTTTGCCAACAAAAACCAGAAGTAAAGATTTAACAACAATGCTATATTTATATCCTTTATGAATAAGTTTGTTCAACGGATTAATAAGTTTGGAAGGACAATTTTTGAATTTATGCGCTTTGTAAATGATATGGATGTGAAATGCTCTGTAGTATTATAGCCCTGCATGTAGAACCAAATTTTCTTAATACGTCAATGTATCTATGATAAAATTTAGAGTATGTTTTTATCAATTTATGACATCTAAACTGAAAAACGATTTAAATGTATTGCAACAAGTGTAAGTACATCCTGATTTTTTGAAGGACCATTTGATCAAGTACGAAAATTTCTCTTTGATGGGTGTATGCGGTAATGTAGTATAAAGGTAAGAAAAATCATAGCTATCGAGCAATATCATCTTTTGAAACAAATCGGACTGGACATTATCAATTAAGATGCATTATTCTTTTCGTCCCTGACCGCCTTATTAATCAATGCTTCAAAAAATTCCGCCTGATACGATAATTAAAAAAAGATCAGTCCTTGTGGAAATATTTGAAGTTTTGGTCCGAACCCCGATTCAAGATTCTTTCTTTACTTTATAATACGGGGATGACCATTTCTTTTAACTGTCTACGACCTTTCAATGGCAATTGCTGTTGAGTTGCTACCGGACACTACCGCAATGGAAAGGGGGGGGGGGGGGGGNTTGGCTAGCCATAAAACCGCTTTAGCCTGCCATTTCTTTTGAAATGCCTGTACTAAGTCAGGACAATTGCGGTCGACAATTTTGCCGGTGGCTGCACCGGATTTTCTTTCTGTCTTCAAATGCTGATATAATGTTCAAATATCCATTAATAAGGTGTTGAAGAAAACAAAGTTCATTCTTAGTCAGTGAGGAAAAAATACATTCTCAAATCGTTGACTACGGTGCTTTGATGTTGACGTAGATATCTACTCACTAGTGATATGTATATGTTATCTGGATTTTGACATCTGTATACCGTAAAATATCCCGTGAGCCAGAATATGAAGCACAGGGGCGAGTGAGCGCAGCGAACGAGCCCCGAGCTTCATATTCTGGTGAGCGGGATGATATTTTACAATATTCCAGCGACATACTTTCCGTATTTTTTTTTAGAACGTCTCGTTTTTATTATTGTGTATTGATGTATGTAATTTGCTTACAAAATTACAAACGGAAACTATAATAGATTCTTTATCCAATTAAGATTTATTTCTTGTAAAACGGATAAAAAGGATATTGCTTGTCAAACATTGGGAGAATTGCCTTGATAACTCCAGGTCAACCTCTTGATAAGTTCGGGTCAACCGGATATGGCTTTTGTGGAAGGGCTTTGCAGGCTGAGATAGGCGGAGGGAAAGACGATAAGTACAGGTTGTCTATTTTTCACATTTTGATCAAGTCGTCTTCTATATCATTAACAATCTATAACATAAAACAATCCTTCACTTGGATAAGAATAAAGTGACACCCGCTTTAATAAAAGAGTGGGGCCGGAGGGGGTCTCATCCCGAAATCCCGACTTTATTTTTCTAAATCCCGAAATCCCGAACTACAAAAAAACTTAAAGACTGGTGATATCCCGGTTCCCGGTGAAGTTATTTCCCGAGATCCCGGGCTAAAATCATAAAAATCCCGAAATCCAGAGCTTAGAAACATCTTATCCCGACATCCCGAAATAGGGCCAGCTCCCCCTCATAAAACGTTCTTGGTTTCCCAAAATATCAGATCAACTGTCTCTAATTTTCAATTTCATCCTGTCGACTCAGCATACCTTCCTCCTCCTCAATCTTCATGGGCATTTTAATGGTTGTCTCATTCTAGATGATGTAATTTAATTTTGTTTTCGTCAAAGCTTTCTGGACGATACTAGTGTTTTTTCTGCTTGCTATGACTGATGCGATTTTATCCCTGCTCAGTCCTTACCCCAGATTTGTTGTTACTTTTTGAAAGAGGAGATATGATTTTTCCTGCATTCTGACTGGACCATATTTAAGTACATTTTCAATCCACTGTAATTGAAATAAAAGGGACAAAAGGAAACATCTACGAAAAATTATTATTACATGTCATAATCTGCCAGGGAACTACACAGGAAAAACACAAATAAGACAAACGTAAACAACGATAGGAACTCTGGACAGCCGTACTTGCTACCGGCACTAGCAAAAGCCATCGGTTAATTCGTCTGTCATGTGATAGTATCAGACGCTCTATAATTGTTCTTCACAATAGGCCTTTTCAAAAAATCATTTGGTCCGCCCTCGGTTTCGGCATTTAAATACAAATAAACAGTTCCGGTAATCAAACCAACAAGCAAAGTGTTGTTCATCCTAAACACATTTCAGAAAACTGTTCATGTTTAGATAACAATGTCAATGTTTTACTGTGGTTTACTGTGACACTGCACTTATATTGTTATCCTTAAAATGTATTCATGGTTTAAGTTGTGTATTGTTGGCCAACCGTACGAGTGATAACCAGAAGTGAAGAGTGTTTGTACCTCCATTTGTTTGGAGAGTTCAAATCCAGGAAAAGATAACAGCACTTTTTGAAAAGGGCTTTATAGACGAATGAATCCATGTCTCTGATCCATATAATACATATATTCGTCCAGTGTTCCCTTCTCCATCCTAAATATGGCTAGTATGATCTGCTGGTATATCTTAAGATTACACACTGACTTCGGACATAACCCGGTTCGTATTTATACACAAACATTATTCGTTGTAGACTGCCATTGGTCGATTAGTCTTCTAAAACAACGAGCTTTCATTGATTAGAGTTACTGCAATTCGATTGGTCATTGTTATGCTCATCTTAAATGTTTAATGCTATTTAATTACCTTCACACTACTCATGAAATATTTCTTTGTCTCTTCCCTAACATACCATTTCAGAATTTATCATATTAATGAACTTGAACGTTACAACAATTACTAGACTGAATGTTTATGGAAATAAATGAGTACTATAAAAATTAAAATTTAAAAAAGTTCATCGTCGAACCGTTTTGCTCCCAAAAGACATTCAACTTGACGTTTCAAAAAATCTAAATTTTAGATATTGCTTTACTGAAACGTCTTATTGTATCTTTATCACTTATCTTGTGTAGTTCTATCTGAAATACGATCAGATGACTCTGAACTATTTCAATATCACTCAAGAGTTGTTCATAACTATTTACCAGTATCTCACAAGTTACTCAAGACTAAGTTTACTTGTTCATTTCAATATCCGTTGATGGTAATGATGGTACGGTATATCTAGTTAATGGCGATTGATGGTGAATATTAAGCTTTTTTATCGTCTTTCCCTGTGCCTATCTCAGTATGCAAAGCACTTTCGCAAAAGCCGTATCCGGTTGACCCGAACTTATCAAGAGTTTGACCTGGAGTTATAAAGGCAGTTCTCCCAACGTTTGACAAGCAATATCCTTTTTATCCGTTTCGCAAGAAATAAATTCTAATTAGATAAAGAATCTATTGTATTTTCTGTTTTTAATTTTGTAAATAAATTACCGTCATCAATACACAAAAATACAAACGAGACGTTCGAAAAAATACGTAAACTATGTCGCTGATAACTTCAACAGAGCCACCATTTTGTTTACATTGTGACGTCATAAAAGTGCCTAGGAGACAAATGTAAACAATGGAGAGGTTCTGCAATGAAAAAATCGACTTTATTTCGATTAACTAACATGGCTCGATCAAAACATTTCTAAATTCAGTAATGTTAGCCGACAAAAATATTGTGCAGTCATAAAATAACTACAAATTAAACATTTCCCATTTTGTAAGAAAGGGAATGAACCTCATTCCTGCGCAACCTTGGGAGAATTTGACACAAAACATAATAAACTATTGTAAAGAAATAAGAAATAAAAGACGATAAACAAGTTATCTGAATTTTGAAAGCTGGAATAAATTGCAAAATATCATCCCGCTCGCCAGAATATGAAGCTTGGGGCTCGTTCGCTGCGCTCACTCGCCGCTGTGCTTCATATTCTGGCTCACGGGATGATATTTTACGATATACAGATGTCAAAATCCAGATAACATATACTAACTTATGTTTGCGTGATGACTTTAGCTTTATATGTGATATATCAATGGAGTCAAATAAAAAGGGGGCAAGTGGGGTTCCAGTAACAGGATAACAGCGAACTGATTCTTCAAATAACAGATAACAAGAAACTGGACATTACACTAATAACAGATAACAGAGATTCAATTTATCTAATGACACAATAATAGTCAGCCCCAGTGTCCCCCTCATCAAATAGAACTAAATATAGTAAACATATGAGACTGACAAAGAGTATTGAATTGTCGGACTATCGAAAAGTCGGATTATCAAACCGTCGGACTATCGAACTATCGGACTATCGAACTGTCGGACTATCGAACCGTCGGTAAAAGGATCCCGAATCAAGCCACTAAATGCTTTATCCGGTACCGAGGATTCGGAGATGATAAGGTGAGGGGCCACTGCCAATTCCCGGATAGATTCAGGGGGTAACAATACAGTAGCTGCAGCCTGAATTACCAAACCTAAACATTAATCTCGATCTGGCGGGCAGTGATGCTCATCTCTTCATCAAGGCACTGGACGCCATCGAGGGTACGATTGATTGCATACCCAACACTGACGAGCGCTACATATTTTTTCATCGAAAGCATATACCGGTCGGCGAGTAAAAGGACAAGTAATGAAAGATGAAGTATATCATGCACCAGCCATTCATTGATAGTTTGAATTCATGAGGAAAGTCTATAATGAAGCCGCACCGACCGATGCATTCACCAATATGCAGAGAGAATTTAGTGATGAACCAATGAACCCCGGACTGTTCAAGATTGCGCACTTTGATAGTCGAAGAATGGGCGAAGTATCACCCTCTGCGAAGTGATTGGCCGACAGAAGGTGAAGCATATCGTGACGCATCCTGAAGACTATGAGCTGGGGAGCAGCAACATCAAAGGGCAGAAGCTCGGTGAGGATTCTTAGCTGACACTGTTGCAGGATTTTCTGGTCTCCACAAATGTATAAGGTGAATGCTGGGTCTGGTAATATCAGTGGTTAAATGGCTTCGGGGGGAGGGGGAGGTACTGGACGTCCGANTATCAACTGCTTTATGTTGCATACCACCTGTACAGATCATATGATCGATATCGATATGAAGAATGCACACCCGAATCTACTTTCCTTGTATTGCCACGAAAACCGGCCGGCGTCACTGGGCTCAACGCCTTCAGTGCGGACCGGGCAAAGTTGATTGCGGATCGTGGATGGCCTTCCAGGGGATCAATCAAGCAAGATGAAGCCAAAACCTTCCTACTTGCCATTATCAACGGGAATATGTTCAGACCTAAGGAGGACGGAATACATCAGCCATAGATAAAAGTGAAACTGAATTTTGCTCTATAGAATCTAAGATATGCAATTTGTGGAGGAGTAGATTGTTCTTTATAAAATGTCGCTCATTGCGCCTGCTCAAAAAAGTATGATATCAAGGAAAGTATCTTCAATTTACGCGATTTCCCTCTTGAATAATTTTCATCATGTCCTACAGTTAGAACAGTAAGAAACTGTTGTTCCGGTTTACTCGACTTGTATGAGCATTCTTGAGGTGTGGACAGTGATGTCTATCTCCTGTCTCCCGCCCCTTTCTCCTGATCTCCCTTTCATATTCTTTTCTCCTTTCTCCACTTTTCCATTAACCATGTCAGCCCCACCATTCTGTAAAAATCTCATTCACAATCTTATTTATTCTGTCAAATTCATTTATGGTCAAACCTTTGCTAATATTACAAATACAAATTTATTAGCACAAACTCATGATGCAGTACATATGAAATTAATCATATGAAAAATTCAGAGGAGTTCAGTTTCCCGCCAAATTTTCAATCAATCTGTTTACACTTTGGTCCGCCACTGTTTTTTTATTTCACCGTAAGGATCCCGCAATCACAGGACTAACTTCGTCATCATGACGTCATAATTCAAATCTTGATCGTTCCATGATAAGGTTATTCGGAGACAAATGTTAGGTCATTCGGAGACAAAATACCGAGTGTGAATTCATGTATTTAAAACGAGATCACCAACCAAGGACGTATATTTATCTAAATATACATCCTTGCACCAACCTATCAATTTTTTTCATAACTTCTTGTCTAATTTTCTAACCGAAAAAATAATCACATTTATTTGAAATTCTGTTTTCAACAGTGGCGGATTTAGGGGGAGCAGGGGTGGCCCGGGCCCCCGTAGATTGGAAAATATTTAAAATTCCTAGAGGTTTTTTGGAAAATTGGGTTCCGGGTCCCCTAGCTCTTATGAAAAAAATTATGGGCCGGGTCCCCTCTTAGCAGAAAGTCTGGATCCGCCACTGTTCAAATTAAATAGCAAACCGTCTTGAATTTAAATCAAAGGTGTAGAGATATTAAGAGACATATCCTCGTCACTGCTTTATGACATTCTGTTTATGTTAAATGTACTTCGAGACGTGCCATGATTTTTTAAGGTCGGGATTTATATTCGTCTTTTGGCATGTTTCAATCTTACGGTAAAGTGAAGATGAAGGTTGACCACATTTGGGGTATTTACAGTTTATAATGAAGTTTAACTGTCCGGTTTCATAGTTTAGTATGGTACAGGCATTTACTATAGCGAAAGTAGCATTCGGTACTTTATTAACAGCCACTGGTGTCCAGACATACTTCAAATGGAGAATCCAAGGTTAATGTCATAGGTCATAAAACTGTAAAGTGTTGATTCTTGATTAGCAGTTCAACCATATACAAAATGATGAAAATTCATATAATTCATTTTTCAGTCACTACTTTGAGGTTGTTGATGTAATATGTTTATATAAAAAAAGAAAATTGCAGCAGAGCTGCGAGAGGGGGTTAATTTTAGACACGTGAAAATTGAAGTTCTTCAATAAAGATATAAAGCAGTGGAAATATTTATATTTAACATGTTTAAGCCCCCTCTCCCATATTTCACATCATTGGTCATCATTGTATCAAAAATTATTTTATTGATAATAGCAAATTATGAGACTTGACAGATGTTCTCAAGTTCCCTAAATATGCTCTCCAATTCATAGTAAAATATTCAAATTCACACCTAGTCTGATTATTTTATAGTTCATGATCCCAAAATATACATTTAACTGGTTTATGCTGTCTCTGAATGCATTGCAATCTCAACAGCACTTCTGTAGTTGTCGGCCCTTGAAGTGTAACACTAGTTGTACATATATTTCCGGTGCAGTGTAGCAGACGCTTCTAGTTGTTTTCATTTGAAGATTAACAATTTTCAAATTAATTTGAGCATTATTATGTTTTAAAGCGTAATGCCAATTCATTTTGAAAGTTTTCAGTCAAATTTATGCACGCGAGAAGGCTATCAGGCAAGGAAAAGTAATATCTAACTTCATTCTTCAAGGTAAGACATATCATTCATAGCAGTTGCATCGTCGGTCAGTTCACTAGAGTTGTTACATGGGCATATTTTTGATAAATGATTGCATAAACATTTGTCAACAATATACCGCCATCTTTGTTTACGTTTTCATGACATCCGTGCTCGCCGTTTTCATTCATGTCACTGGGGGGAGGGGGGGTTGCACGTGCTCATGTGATCACGTGTTATCTAGTGTGATCTCGTGTTCGAAAATACAAAATACAAACTAGTTTTCTGTTTAGTGATACGGTCGTGCCTTCGGCATGGATCATAAAGATAAATTGTTAATACTATTTATTTCATCATTTAATATCCGTTCTGGTGTGGTCGCGCCTTTGGTGCTACATGCGATTTCAGTTTAGAAACCTCGTATACAGCTTTAGCTCCTCCCACTTCCACTTCAGGACGAAAAGTGTTTACAAGTACCAACCATCTTTCACCTCGCTCACATCGTGGTTGGAGAAAAAGATAATAATATGATCATTAGAGTACTTCTGGTATCATGCATGTGAAAGTTCCCTTCATAAAATGTGAATTAGACAGATCTAAGCCCTCCAGATATAAAGGCAGGTTCAAAGCTAGTTTGTGCCTTTCTGTTAACCTTTGCCCACATTCTGCAAAGTAATTCTATAAAAAAGGGGGGTTAATCCTTCAACACCTCCTTTGTGTCGTCAATGAACAACCCCCCACCCCCCACCCCACACACACACATTAACTTAATTTTAAGCTTGTTTGGCTGTAGCCTTGGAAAGTTTTATAGCTGTCTAGCAATGACTTTGCTTTCAGCCTCCAGCCATTGGTTTCAACAATGTTTATTTCAATAAACTTCACAAAATACATAATACACAAATGACAGACTACAGGGATTCAGAAACTAGAAAAAATATATAAATCCGTCTCCACCTCCACCATTGTGAAGTCCCCTGCAAAAAGTTGTTTTTTTTTTTTTTCAGGATGGCACTGTATCCAAGATGGCTGCCAGCCTGAAACATAGTTTAAACACTAAGCATGATGAATACAAGAATACAAATGACAAATTAAGGCCTTCGAGGAGCAATGGAAGCACAAAAAATGATTCAGTTACATAAATGAGCAAATAAACAGTCAATCACTAATCAAACATGGGATTCTTAATGGTCTCACAAAGTCCGTAAAATCTTCATAATTGCATTAAAGACATTGAATGTGCTGAAGTCATTGTGATGTAGCTCTTTTCTGCTCTGTACTTTTACCTTCAGAGTATTATTTATGAAATGTTAATGTTTAATAGCAATAAATCATCATATTATTGAATCAGGGGAGATAATTTGTATAAATACATTTGTATTTCAGGTCAATTCCAGAAAGAAGGACACCATATAAAATCATTAGATATTATGAAGGGATATCAACCAATCAAAGATTACCTTGGTGAACCTGTAAGACCTGGCTGGTTTGATGTCAATGATGACTTTAACAAATGTGATGGATTAAATGCTCAGGTAATTAATTTAGTCGCAGATATAGATAAATTATATATATACATGTATAAACTGTAAAAGCAGAAATACAATTTGTATTTGAGGAGGATTATAATTTAAGGGTAAGAGCATAGTTGGACAAGCATACTGCAGTAGTTCGATCATAGGAAGGACATCTTATTTACACAGAAAACAAAATTACATACACAATTCGGATTTCATTTTGGTTTTATGCATTTTAAATGTATGGTGCTGTCGTCGTTGTCGTCTGTAGACACTTTTGT
Organism: Modiolus philippinarum; assembly: GCA_002080025.1. NCBI lineage: Eukaryota > Metazoa > Mollusca > Bivalvia > Mytilida > Modiolidae > Modiolus > Modiolus philippinarum. The sequence goes on along the minus strand of MJUU01006681.1, from coordinate 18,475 downwards.
TTTTTGTCAATAACTTAAGTTCCAGTTGATCAATCCTTATGAAATTTGAACACAATGTTCTTTGGCCCAAAAGGAAGGCTTGGATTAGTTTTGGTCATTGTGACCCCACCTGTTTTAAAAAAAAATGGCCAAAAAGGGTTAAATTGGGTGTTTTCACATATATGGCTGTAGAATCTTTATTATTTATCGGATTTTGATGTGGTTTCTTTCAGTGTGCTGCTTAGGAAATTTTCAATCAGTAGTATGTCAACAGATTTCATGTGGCATACAATGTACAGTTCCTGAGATAAATGGGGCCCAACAGGGGCGAATCTCGAAAATATTATTTTTCTATTCTAAGTCAATTTGATGCAGTTTTTTTCAATGGAATCCTTTGCGAAAAATTAATATGGCGCTCAGCTATTAGATTTTTGGTAACTTGTTTCCTTTCCCAGCTATGAGGGGTCAAACGGGGCCAAAATTCCAAATTTGCGGATTATTTAAAATTTTTATTTTTCATCGGATTTCGATGGGATTTTTTTCTTTGGATTCCTCTTGATCTAAGCTTTCAGTTGTATTGCAACAGATTTGGCGTAGCTCTTACCGTTTCCGAGCTACAAGGGGTCAAAGGGGCCAAAATTGCAATTTTTCTTAATATGTCAAATCTTTAATTTTCATTGGATTTCGATGGGATTTTTTTCTTTGGATTCCTCTTGATTTAAGCTTTCAGTAATATGTCAACGGATTTGGTGTAGCTCTTACTGTTTCCGAGCTACAAGGGGTCAAAGGGCCAGAATTGCAATTTTTCTTAATATGTCAAATCTTTAATTTTCATTGGATTTCGATGGAATTTTTTTCTTTGGATCTCTCTTTATGTAAGGTTTTAGTTGGTAGTAACATATTTTGCATAGCTCTAACCATTTTTTTATCAATAAGTGATCAAAAAGGTTGATTTTTTCCCTAGTTTGTGTCCAGCTAATAACTGTGTCAAGCTCCTTTTTGTGTCCATCTAATTATTGTGTCAAGCTCTTTACTGTGTTCACATTCACTTTAAACTACACTTGTTGAAATTTCAGTGGTCAACGTGCTGCGGTCGTATCATGCTGCATTCAGTGTAGCCCTTTATTTGAATATGGATTTCCTTTGTTTGGTTCTAGTGCTGCTGATGAGGAATTAATTTCTGAAATTGCCATACAGGTCAATTAAATTATTGCAGTTGGAGTTAACATGTCTTATGTTCATTTACTCAATATCCTTTCGTAAAACAAATACAGAACAATTACCAAATTTCAATATTAAGAAATATATGCACCATTTCTATTAAACTGTAAGAATACTGGTATGACTAATCTTTGATATCAAAGTGACAACAATACTCCATTGGATGCAGTAACGACTTCTATTTGAACAACTTGTTTCGGCCCTCACAGCTGTCATCAGGACCACTTTAGTATCAGTTAACTTTTAATTCGACAACCCTGCATACCTGCATACTCACTAGTATCGTCTAAATTTCAACTTAATCTGTGTTGGTTCACTTCCTCACCTACTATGACTAATCTTTGTATCAATTCACTGTACTTCAGATATGTAACGAAACGATATGGGATTTCATATGAAATATTATAAACCAATTAATTTTCGTGAGCGATTTACATGATTTATTTTCAGATCTTTGGGACGAGTGAAAATATCACAAAAATAAATGGTGATAAATATTTCTAATCCTCATATAAATTCATTAGGCCGTAATAAAATAATAAATAGATTCTCTTCCATTTTTTCTCAAAATTTGGGGTGGGCAGGCAAATTTATTTTATATTTTTTTATCAAATTTTGTGATAAATGCTGTTAATTTTAAAAGAAATTAACCCAAATTGACAAAAAAATCAAAATGAAATTTTTTGAGGTAGGTGAAAAAAAATTGGGATGGGCGGGAATGATAATCTAGGATATTTTTTTTATTATTTCCTTAACAGAAATAGAAAATTGCAAAAATTAGTCAATGCCAACATCACCTGAATAGACAAAACACGACATAAAAGTATATTTATATCGCCGAAAATAAGTTTGTTTACAGTAGTTTTTGTGAGGGACCCAAATTAGATTCTTTGAATGTTAAAATTTTAGATAGTAAGGATGTAGGTAGATTTATTCCAGCTTTATATTATGTACTATGTTTGAGGTTGATGAGTATGTTTTAGAGCTATTGGTGTCAGACTGTGTTTGAGCTTGAGGAGTATGTTTTAGAGCAATGATTGAGTTTGATGAGTATATTTTGGAGCTATTGGTGTCAGACTATGTTTGAGCTTGATGAGTATGTTTTAGAGCTATTGGTGTCAGACTATGTTTGAGGTTGAGGAGTATGTTTTAGAGCTATTGGTGTCAGACTATGTTTGAGCTTGATGAGTATGTTTTAGAGCTTTTGGTGTCAGACTATGTTTGAGCTTGATGAGTATGTTTTAGAGC
>MJUU01006679.1:141086-152138 GCA_002080025.1 Modiolus philippinarum | reverse complement strand
AGTGTCAAAACTTTATCACCACCAAATTCTTCTAGAGTACTTAACAGTAATATTTTCCAAGGAGAATGGTTTAGGGGATCAAGCAGTTTCGTCAACCATGTCATTTTCAGTGCATAACAGAAAGACCGGATATGAGGTACCCTCAAACCCCCATCCTCTAAATCATTAACCATCACTGATCTTTTAACTTTATCAGGTTTTCCATCCCAAATAAATTTATAGAAAATATCTTGTATTTCTTGAAAAACTGGGTCTGGGTGGTTTGGCAGAACTGTCAAACATTGAACCAACAGAGGCAAGGCTAAAGTTTTTATCACAGTAACCTTACCGATGTATGTTAAATCCCTATAAGCCCACAAATTTAACAGATTTCGCAATTTCGAAATTTTTTCTGAAAAGTTACACAATGTTTTATCTTTATCAAACAAATTAAAATTAATACCCAATAATTTAAATTTACCCGATGTGTTCCAAACTAGATTTTTATCAGGTAAAAAGGATTCTTCTGAACCAATCTTTGAGCCAATCCATATTGCCTCTGTTTTCTCCAAGTTTACTCTTAGTCCAGCACATTCAGAGAATTTTTCAAAGATAAATAACGCACTTTCAAGTGATTTTGGATCATCATCCAAGGTAAGGGAAGAGTCATCATGTACAGTTACTGAGATCTGAACTCGGACGTTAACTTGAATATAAGTCACTCAAGTGGAAAATGTAGGTCAAAGTGACCTAATTTTGCCTGGATACTGACCTACCATCAGAGATGCATGCATGTGCAAGGTTAGATGATCCTACCATGTACAGTGACTGAGATCTGAACTCAGACTTAAACTTGAATGTAAGTCACTCAAGCAGAAAATATATGTCAGGAAGACCTAATTTTCTTGGAGGCCATGAGTCAACCCAAGATGCACCTGCATACAAAGTTTGATGATCCTCCCCTTATAGTTACTAAGATATATACCTAAATGCGGACACAGAAGAAGGCATGGATGTGGACGAGGACAGGGACGCAAGGGGTACTCCAATAGTGCCCCTCAACTTCGTTGAGGCGAATTTAAAATCAATGTATGACTATAGGTATCCATTCTGAATATAAAACTGCTATTCAGACCTTAACACTTCCAACAAACTAAGGGAGAAAAACATAGGTAATCAACGGTTACAAAGTTCGCCTCATTGTGGCATATGGTCACAATAATATAACTTTGCCTTGATATTGCTCAACATGAGAGAGGGATGCATATCTAAGTTTACATTAACATGTAACATACAGTAACTGAAAATTGAACTATTATGTTATATTCATGTACAGTAATTGAGATATGAACTTGGATGTAAACATGTAAGTCAATCATGCAGAAAATGTAGGTCAAAGTGACCTTATTTTGCCTGGATGCTGACCTACCACGTACAGTACCTGAGATATGAACTCGGATGAAAACTTGAATGTAAGTCAATCATGCATAAAATGTAGGTCAAAGTGACCTAATTTTGCCTGGATGCTGACCTACCGCCAAAGATACATGCACATGCAAGGTTAGATGATCCTAGCATGTACAGTACCTGAGATATGAACTTGGACGTTAACTTGAATGTAAGTCAATCATGCAGAAAAAGTAGGTCAAAGTGCCCTAATTTTGCCTGGATGCTGACCTACCACCAAAGATGCATGCACATGCAAGGTTAGATGATCCTACCACCTACAGAACCTGAGATATGAACTCGGACGTAAACTTGAATGTAAGTCAATCATGCGGAAAATGTGAGTAAAAGTGACCTAATTTTGCATGGATGCTGACCTACCGCCAAAGATGCATGCACATGCAAGGTTAGATGATCCTACCATGCACAGTACCTGAGATATGAACTCGGACCTAAAATTAAATGCAAGGCAATCAAGCATAAAATATAGGTCAGAGAGACCTATTTTTCCTGGGAGCTGTGAGACAACCCAAGATACACCTGCACACAAAGTTTGATGACCCTACCCTTTGTAGTCCCCAAGATATATACCCAAATACGGACGCGGACATGAATGCCGAGGGTACTCCAATAGTCCCCCTCAACTTCGTTGAGGCGAACTAAAAACTATTCTGAACAAATTTTAATTATACAGTATGTTTTGTGCTTTGCCTATTTGTAAGTAATGTATCTGATTTTATATCATGTCAGATATTTTGATTATAAAATGCCAAAAAAAATAGCCAATGGTAGTTCTATATCAAATATCAGTGTTATAAGGCCATAACAAACAAATCCTAGTTTCTTATTGCCTCCTGCCCGACTTTTTAAGTACCATAAAAAATTTGATGATTTTTTTTCCATTTTCATCAAAATTTACAGCATAATACACTATAAAACAATTATTATTAGCCCATTGGCAAATAAACTACTGCGCCAAAAGTGCATGATACGCCCGTCCACTGTCAACTTGAATTTTATGGCATTGTTTGACCACTACGAAATTTTGATTGAAAAAAAATCAAACAGAATATGTGCCTTACCAAGATGTAACCATTGAACAAATATCAAATTAATATGTAAAATTAATGTATAGAATATGAAGAAAGGTGCAAAAAAATGAGTTTAAAAAAAAAAATCAAGTCAAAGGGCCATAACTGTCCACAAAAATCATTTCAACAGGAACCAAATTTAAACTAAATCAGTAATTTATGAACATACAATCATATACTATATATCAAATCAAAATATTCACGCATTGTAAAGAAAAGGTGGAGAAACTGATGTTTTTCAGAAATTTACTAAGTCCAAGGGCCATAACTCTGTACAAATTCAACCAACCAAAACCAAATTCAAACTTGATCTGTATCTCACCTAGATATACTCATATACCAAATATCAAATCAATATGTCAAACGGTTACAGAAAAAATCTCTGGAAACCTATATTTTTCAAAATTTCACTAAGTCAAAGGGCCATAACTCTGTACAAAATCAACAGACCAGAACCAAATTCAAACTTGATCTGTATCTCACCTAGATATACTCATAAACCAAATATCAAATCAATATTTCTAGCAGTTACAGAAAAAATCTCCGGAAACATATATTTTTCAAAATTTCACTAAGTCAAAGGGTCATAACTCTGTATAAAATTAACTGACTTGAACCAAATTCAAACTTGATCTGTATCTCACCTAGATATACTAATATTCCAAATATCAAATCAAAAAGTTAACGGATAGACAGAAGGACAGAGGGTATACCATAATACGTCCGTCTTTCGACAGGCTATAAAAATGGATCAGAATCTACAATTTTTCATGAAGGCCTCAGAAAATTTTATTTTTCACTTGTTAGATATCACGAAAGTTCCACAAATAATTCATTGTGCATGCAATTTTGCATGTTTGATCTTGAGTCAAAAGCTAAGAGGTATCTAATAATGAACTAACCAAAGAAAGTGTTCAGAAAAAGATATAACAAAGAGACTTTAATAATATAGTGTCAATAAAAACTTGATATGGCCATGTTATGTCAAATTAAATGTACATTATTGAATAATACCTTAACCAAGGTGGAATAAATAATGTAATAAGTAAACTATTGTATTCAAACTCCATTATGTAAAAACTTTCCCATTGACATCATGTATTTGTTACAAGGAAACTAACAAGGTTCACAAGTGTACTGTACTGCAATTATTATCCCCGCACTTTTCTGAAGAAAATGCGGGGATATTGTTTTGGTCCCGTCCATCCGTCTGTCCGTCCATCTGTCCGTCTGTCCGTCCGTCCGTCTGTCTGTCCGTTAGATGGACCTTGTCAGTGGAACTCCTTCCTCATTTTTGGATTTATGGATTTAATTTTGTTATAGAATTGTTGCATATAATCTGCAGATGCGCAATAAGCTTTCAGTTTTTCGATATTGGTCTTGGTGCCAACAAGAGGCCCAAGATGTCATTTTGACACATCTTAGCTTGTCAGTGGAACTCCTCCTACATTTTTGAATCTATGGATTTAATTTTGTTATAGAATTGTTCCATATAGTCTGCAGATGCGCAATAAGCTTTCGGATTTTTGATATTAATCTTGGTGCTAACAAGAGGCCCCAAGATGTCGATTTTGACACATGTGAGATTGTCAGTGGAACTCCTCCTACATTTCTGAATTTATGGATTTAATTTTGTTAAAGAATTATTGCATATAGTCTGCAGATGCGCAATAAGCTTTCAGATTTTTGATATTGGTCTTGGTGCAAACAAGAGGCCCAAGATGTCATTTTGACACATCTGAGCTTGTCAGTGGAACTCCTCCTACATTTTTGAATCTATTGATTTAATTTTGTTATAGAATTGTTCCATATAGTCTGCAGATGTGCAATAAGCTTTCGGATTTCCGATATTGGTCTTGGTGCAAACAAGAGGCCCCATGATGTCAATCTTGACACATGTGAGCTTGTCAGGGGAACTCCTACATTTTTGGATTTCTGGATTCAATTTTGTAATAGAATTGTAGCATGTAGTCTGCAGATGTGCAATAAGCTTTCGGATTTTTGATAGTGGTCTTGGTACAAACAAGAGGCCCAAGATGTCAATTTGGACACATGTGAGCTTGTCAGTGGAACTCTGTTTTCTAAGTCAAACAGGGAAGTGCGGGGATGGCCATCATTTCTGATGGCACCACTTCTAGTTTTATATTATTTCTTTATTTTTAAAATTTATTTTATTTTTTATTTTTTTGTTCTTTTATTGTTTTGTTTGTTTGTTTTTCTCAAGTAATTGATTTTGCATGCCTACTTTGATGGTAAAGATGATGGAAATAGAAAAAGTTCTATAAAAAATCATAGAAAAATCAACAATTAAACCTACCGTGACTGTATATTTTGTGTTGATTTCAATCTGATCTGGTCCATCAGGTTCTACAATTGGAATCAACGGAATGTCAATAAAACTATGATTTTTTACAACTCTGTAAATTTTAGAAGGTTTCCGCTGAGATCTTATGGCGGCTTTGATCTGTTTACCGATTTCCTTCCTGGCATCTGTGACAACTTCAAATCCAGTCTTCTCTTTGTTAAAACACAAAGGTGTTGGAAAGGACTAAAATTAGATAAAGAATACAATTAATTCACATGACATTAATTTCAAATTCCAATATGACAGCCTTCATTCGCTTTGTATCCAAACCCGTGGTAAAAATAATATATACTTATGAGTAGCGTCATAAGCAAATGACTTTACTTTCGATAATGTCATAGTTTTTCATCAGTTTTTGCAACATCACAGGCAAACTAGAGGCATAAAATGGCATTTCATCCATGTGTACTAGCACGAAATGTCGTAATCGAAACACCATGAGTGTCCTATAAGAATTGAAATAATTAACAGTAGCCATATATTTATATTATTTTTACCACGTGCTGGCACTTTATGGTAATATTTTATCCCTTGCTGGTCGCTCGGGGTAAACTATTCACCATAAAGTGCCAACCCATGGTAAAAATTATATAAATATATGGCTACTGTTAATTATTTCTTCTCTAATTTCTATCCAGTTTTCACATTTTCTGAACGGTGTGGAAACATTTGTTCTCCTCTCCAGAGAGAACAATGTACGTAAAATTTTCCGCAAAATTTATTCAGAATACAATCATTGCAGCGTTTTTCATTCAGTTATTATGGAAACAGTTTCCACAACTTAAACACGTTAATTATGAAATTTCTCACATCTCGTTAAATAAATTTTGAAATGTTCAAAAGCTCAGCAAGCCTTGCTTTGAAACATTTGCAAAATTTATTTAACTTGATGTGAGAAATTTCATAATCAACTAGTTCTTGTTATGGAAACTATATTTAAATATTCCGGTGTGTGTTGAATGAAAATTCTTTTTTTTTGTATTTACAGAAGAAAAAATATCATGAACCCATCAAAACCTGTCGATAGGAGGGATGGGGAAGTAACATGGAAGTTTGGAGAAGAGGGGTTAGAGGTGGGAGAAGGGTGAAAAGTGTGTTGGGAATTGGGGGAATAGGGTGTGGGAGATTGTGGGTTAGGAGGTGGTAGAAAGAGGGGTAGAAGATGGGAGAGTTGGTTGAGAGGTTGGGGAGAGTGGTTTGGGAGTTGGTTGAGAGGTTGGGGAGAGTGGTTTGGGAAATGGGGGAAAGGATTGTCAGAAGGAGTGACCTCATGCTCTCCCATCTACCACCAATTGTATAGATTCTTGAGGATTGGTTACAAAATCCAGATTTTGGTTTACCATACTCAAATTATTCAAACACTATAAATGTTTATAACCTCACAAGTATTTACATTAAATGCTTAATTCATCTAAAACATTGTGTTTCAACAAAAACATATAAAAACATAAGTAATCAACAACTACAGACTTGGCCTAAGTGTCATATGATCACAGTAACCTAACTTGTCTTATATCAGAGAAGTTAACATTAACATTCCATGCAGTAACTGAAAATTGACCTATAATGTAAAATATAATGCAAGTCAATCAAGCAAAAATTGTAGATCAAAATGGCAGAATTTTGTCTTGATGCTCACATACTACTCAAGATGCATCATATGCATGGGAAGATGATCCTACAATGTACAGTGACAGAGACCTGAACTTGAACGAAAACTTGAATGTAAGTAGACTTAATTTTCTTCAAGGCTGTGAGTCAACTCATATTCACATATACACCTGAATGCGGAAACAAACATACACCAATTGCAAACTAAAAACGTATTCTTACGGCAACATGAAACAAGTTCTTGCCATGTCATTCCTGAATGTAATTATAGAACATTCATTTCATTATATTATTTTTTGCATAAAGATAATATGATATCCATTGACAATTTAGTTTCCCTACATGTTTCACAGATTTCCTATGCTTTTCATGTAAAAATTCATATTAAAATTCAGGACAGATATAAGTCTCATCATGAAACCATAAAATACATTATACCAGGATGTACTTAAACGTTTAAATATTTTCCTTAAACAATTTAACCTATAGGAATTTACTGTTAAAGTAATTTGACAGAAATTCAAATTTATTACTAGATCCTGCTGACTTTTCTTCTTTAAAATTCAGTATAATACATGTATTTTTATTGATGGGTGAAATCTTTAATCCCGTTATTCTACCTGTCTAAATGATTATCACCCATCATTTAAATATTAACACATGACAACAATACCCTGGCCAGAAATAATTATCTTGACATACTGTTAAAATTTAAATAGTCTGATATCAAACGTTTTTAATTTCAGGTTAGGTGTCAATAGCAACAAGTTAGACAAACAAAGTCACCGACCTTGTACACAAACATTCAAGTGACCCTTAAACATCTTACTGTTTTTAAACCATTATGTGGTACTGCATAATGTTTCTTTTTTTTTTATTTGTGAATATTTAACATAGGGATAGCAATAGCTTATGACAGACTTGGATCACTATAACATCAGTACCATCAGATCTATGATACATCAAATACCCCTTAAACTCAAAATACATTCAGTAGTCACTTGCGTGTTCAAAAAATGTTCAGTTGTAATCAAACCAAAATTATTTTATGCATTATTTGGAAGAAGGCCCTTCAATTTTTTCAGTAAGGTCAAGGTCAGCAGCAGATATTGCCATATATGGACAGCAAGCTCTACTTCAATGGCAGACACAGAGTAAGTCTGCAGTATCAGACATGTTCATATTTGGGCAGCCTTAAGTCTAAGATGCTCTTCTATACAAAGGTACATATTTAAAGAAAGTTTGTGACAGAAGTTTTCATGGACAACAGTGAGATGCTCTAAGGTACAATGGTAATAGGTAGAATTAAATAAATTGACAGATCACAAAGTTTACTGCAGCGTACATATTTTGTCTGAAAGTCTGAAACGCTCGTTATGTTCAATTGCAGAGAAAAAATTGAAAGCTTATCAGAAATTTTGCATAAGATATTTCCATATTTGGACATCTAATAGTCTAAAAGTACACTGAACAATGACAAAGGTAGAACTAAATGTTTACAGACAGTTTGCAGCAGGCTTTTTTAATTTTTAGATAGCAAATAGTCTGAGAAGCTCTACTGGTAGAATTGAATGCTTACAGAGAGTTTCAGAAAAAAATTCAAATATCAATCTAAGAGGATAGTATTCAATGGCAGGTTTATAGTTTGTGATAGACATCTCTATATCAAGGACATATTATATTTAGAAATTTATCTAAATATACGTCCTTGTCTATATGTAGACATCAAGACTACTGAACTAAGGTAGATATAACAGATATGGCAGACGTCGAAGCAAAGCTTACAGAAATTTTGCTGCAGATGTTTCTATATATATATGGACACCAGAAGTCTGAAATGCTCTGCTGTACAATTAAAGAGGCAGAGATGAAAGTTTTATTAACTTTGCAGCAGCAGACATTTTTACATTTGAACAGCAAGAAGTCTGAGATGCTCTGCTGTCCAGTTGAAGAGGTAGAATCTAATGTTTACTGTATATCTACTACAGGAGACATTTCCATATTTGGACAACAAGTAGTCTGAAACACTCTACAATGTAACCATAGAGGTAGAATAGTGGATTATACAGTCTGATGTTTTATGCAGGCATGTGGAAAAAGATTCCTACAAACTGCAGCAACTACAAAATGTTATATAATAGTTTGCCTTATGTATGGGATATTCACCTAAAACAGAAGTATGCAGCTAATGGAAAGCCTGTAATGGGGTAAAAAGGATCAAAGTGACACTTCAAAGTCAAAAATGCAAGGTCAAAGTTGGACGAACAGAAAGTTTAACGCCTATCATTGACTGAAAATTAAAAAAAAAAATCATTGTATCATCTCTGTGGATTCAGATTTTCTATATATATATATATGCAGCTTATTGGTTTGTATATGGGCCATTTATGTTTATTTGGTTTTTTTTGATATTTTGAGGCCCTAACAACTAAAACTCCATATGGTCAATGTAAGGAGAAATCTAAACTGTATTAAAATAAATAGTACAAAATGCCTATATCTAACCCCATTGTCATGTTTTCAATTCCAATTAGATATTTCAATATTTGAAAAGTATGGCTTTCAAACATACAAATTTCAATAAACTCAAAACAATATTTAAAGGTCTGTGAAAATATGTCTTTAACAAAACAATGTTTCGTACAGCTGATTATAGTTTTTACTGGGGTCACACATATCTTCATTTACATAAAAAAATATTGGAACAACCGATACCTAATCAATAGATACACTGGGCTATTAATTTGCTTTTACAATTCAAACATTTTGTTATTTAATGTCATTTTTGATTTTCCTGTAGGTCTCTATAACAATAAAAAAATTAATCAAAGTGGGGTCCATATTAGTAATAGTACTGTTAAAAGATTGTTTTCTTGTTTTCCTGTAGGTTTATTTAATGAAAGTAAGATCTACTATTGAAAGTAGACTTTACAATATATACAGTGCTTAACAAGATATATTTAGAGAAGTGTATTAGTTCTCTATGCACAACAAATTTTTACAAGAGGCTCTAAAGAGTGTGAATCCCTCACCTATCCCTTATACAGACTGAAATATTTTGCTGTCTTTTTATAAAGGGTTCAAATAAATCCATGTTGCCTGATGGCTTATATCTTCCAGAGTTTTTTTAACCTGCATGACATAAATTTTGAGTTTGACTGTTCAAAGACCATTTATACAACAAATTCAGGTATGTGTAACCAAGAGCATTAGACTCTGTTTGCCATAGGTTCCATTATATAAAATGATGTTCCCCAAAACTGATCATCTCAGATGGAATGAAATTTTCAAAGGAATTATTCAAAACATATTTTGGCTAAGGTTTTATTTTTAAATGACCCAGTGGTTTCAAATGGCAAAGACCTTGAGAAATGTGAAGTTTATGACAGAATGAAGGAAGAGACAAATGACAGGTGTCAATAGATTGGAGACGAAATCCTTCTGTATAGCAAAGCCAGTCAGTGACTAAGGATCAACCCCACTATCCATATCCGTTCTTACAAACAGACATGGATAGTTGGGCGGATCTTAAGTCAGACTGTAGCAAAGCTTTAAACCAAGATCTTATTCTACTACATGTAATAAGAATTTGTTTTTTATCTCTATAGTCCATATGTCAGCATAAGTAACAAACTGAAAATTCTGTCAATAATATAACCATAAATCCTATTTAAAGATTTCTAGAGATATCAATTTTGGTACGTGTACATTTTGGCCAAGGCATATCATATGTACTTAAACAAGGGTATACTACCCATAACTTCAAGTCATCACTGTAGACATCACAATGTTGTGGACCACTAAGGGATAACTGTTTCCCTCTGTCCTTTTCTTCTTCTACTGGCTTTGACAATACTACTGGAACTGACATGTTCAACATGGCAGTTGTGTTATAACAAGCAGGAGATGCTTACTCTACCGGTGCACTCGATCTTTCCAGTGAAACCCTGGAAGGCATTGAAGTATTCCACGAAGTTATAATAAGTTATAATATTAACTTATGGGTAAAGCCAGGAAGGCATTGAAGTATTCCACAAATTTATAATAAGTTATAATGTTAACTTATTGATAGCACCAGGAAGGCATTGATGTATTCCAAGAAGTTATCAAAAGTTATAATATTATAATATTAACTTACCGGTAGTGCCAGGAAGGCATTGAAGTATTCCACGAAGAGGTCATCTGTGATCAGGAATTCTTCCTATAAAATAAAACAAAGAAAATTTCATAATAGTTTATGACAGAGCAAGATCAAGTTATTTACTGAGTACTGAAAAAAAAATATTCTGTAGGAGTAACATCATAAATAGATGTTTTCAATTGGTCATAAAACAATCTCAATGTTAAAAGTATAAATGCTTCTTTTGCTTGACATAATGGACAGGTAACTTAGTTTTGAATCAAATGAAAACAGAAGACTGAGCAGGTCCCATTCTCAGTAAGTAACATCAAGAATTTTATTACAATTTTAGACTTTTGCACCCCTTTATTTGGTTGACAACAGATTGGACTAGGTGATCTTTTCAGTCAACAGATTGGACTAGGTGATCGTTTCAGTCA
>MJUU01006679.1:87286-113813 GCA_002080025.1 Modiolus philippinarum | reverse complement strand
AAGTGGTAGGTTGATAATATTTGGTATGTAGGTTGGTCTTGGGTAGTACATGTCAGTCTGGCAGGTGACTTTTGTCCTTGACCTCAATTTCACAGTCTAGTGAGCATGTACACTCTTCTGATTAGTTCACTTAGATTTCACATCAATTTAGAGTCCAGCAGGGACAGGCGAGACATCCTTTAGGGTCATCACTTGTTACATTTGTACCTCATCCAAGATGGCTGCCAGCGTGGAACATAGTTTAACATAGGGACTCTACGGAAAATGCATTCAAATGTCTTCACCTCTGAACCTACTGAGCCAATTGGAACCAAACTTGGTTACAGTTGTCTCTGGGTGATCCCTTCCAAAGTTTGTGATTTTTAGTTTGTACCTCATCCAAGAATGAAAATGTAACATATTGTGAACTGATTTATAGTATGAATGGGTGGTATATTGGTGACAATGAATAAAACCAGTCACCAGTTGAGCGATACAGGCTCATGTGAGCCTCTAGTTCTAGTTTAAATTGCTACTCTAAATTCAGTATAAATTATGTATAAAATGTCGAAAAAGTCAAACATTTTATTTATAGATCTGTTGTAATCAATTCATGTAATGAAATAGCAAGTGTGACATCAGTGGAGTAGATCTTAGTTAAGAAATTGGCCATAAATTACCATAAATTTGAGAATTTATATGGATTTTTTTTCCTTTTATGGATTTTCATTAAATGAAGATATGTTTCCTGGAAGCAACAATATTACAATTAAAACATTTAAGTAGTGGTCTTTAGGACTAAAAAGCACTATTTCATTGGCCACAAGACAGGAAAATATTACCTGTTAGGAGAAAAAAAACTGATTTGAATTAAATCTTGAAAATTTTGTATTTTCAGTATATTGTATCTTAATTCCATGCCTGAAGCAAAAAAAAAAAGAGAAACACTTCCAAATGTATAAGTGAAGACTTTAAATGCTGCTTTCAGTGATTTTTGTAATCATTTCAGTTAGCAATCTGGTTGAAATAATTATTGAGTCTGATCTTGCTCTTCATATTTTCTTATACAAAGTCATTTGCGCAAGTGTTTTTTAAAATCACTCATTCCAATAGTTCTCCTATTATCTATTGAAAAGAAGAAAGAAAAAGACAAAGATCATATAACATAACCACACACTTAAAATGGGCTACTCATAGTGCAGTTTGAGCTTTGCTCATGCTGCAAGTGAATGGAATTCATCTTTCATATTTTGCCCCGTTTGGTGTCACCACTGCACCATCAGGCTTTGTTCTGTGACGTCGTGATACCGGGAAAAGAGCAGGATGGTGAATTCCATTGAGTGTGGACATAGCAAGGTTTTGGATACAAGATGTTAAATCCTTTCCAAAGAATGCAATTTTCACATAAATAAGTAAAAGTTGATTAAATCTTGAAAAATCATGTAAAATCATTTAGAGGGGGGAAAGTATGATAAAATCCATCATTTGAAAGAAAACATTACCGGTACTTACTCTGCAAAAATTGTATCCAGCAAATTACTTCAACACCTAAATTCTCACCTTGTGTCTACAATTACCCAAATGTACACTTGGCCAATGTTGCATACTGTATAGCTCTGTATTTTAGCCTTGTTGTGATTAAAGATAACCTAAAAAATCACACATCTTCAAATAGGTAAAAGTATATTTAGAAAGGAGGTACATGTATCCTAATTCTGGCGGCTATGGTGCATTAGCCCAGAATTGATATTAGTACTTTTCATTAGGTCAGTTGTATGTTTTACCATTTTTGTTTTACATAGAGACACTATCGTGGTGTCTTGCAGGCAAACCTGAACCAGCCAGATACAGTGGATCCCCCAGATAAAGATTTTATGATAGTAGCTCTGGATTTGCTTAGTGGTTTGGCAGAAGGCTTGGAGCATCACATTGATTCTTTGGTGGCTAACAGTAATATTTTGAAATTATTGTACCAGTGTATGCAGGTATTTTTTATAGATACAGTATACTACATGTATTAAGACTAAAACTCCAAAGTAGATGGATTACAAGTTTGAACTCATCAGTCTGCTTGTCAGTCTTGTGTCGTGTTACTCATCTGGCTATGCCAGGGTGAGCTTTTGCCATCACTTGGCGTCCGTTGTCCGTCCGTCGTCTGTCCGTCCATCCGTCGTCTGTCCATCCATCTGTCTGTAGTACACCTTTTCATTCAAAGATCTTCTCCTCTGAAACCACTGGGCCAATTGGAACCAAACTTGGTCACAATAGTCCTTGGATGGTCCCCTTAAAAAATTTGTATCCGTCAGGTCCATACCTCATCCAAGACGGCTGCCAGCTGGGAACATAGTTTCATAGTTGCCAACCATTCCGGAATGTTTCCGAAAAATATAGGCCGTTTCTGCATTCGGGATTTTAGCATGTCCATTCCTGAGGTTTACACTTTATTCAAGATGGCTGCCAGCAGAGAACATAGTTTAACATTGGACCCCATGGGAAACAATAACAGACATCTTCTCCCCTTAAGCTAATTGGGCATATTGGAACTATAGTTCTGACTATATATATATGGGCTCTTTAACATAAAATGTCTATGTTAACGAAGGGCCAGGTGAGTGATACAGGCTCTTGAGAGCCTCTTGTTCATCATTCTGTCTGTCTGTCACAACTTTTGTAAAGTTTTTCTCTGCAATGGTAATGATAAAAACTTGAAATTTTGTTGGTAGCTTTGTGTAGCCATGCCATATTGTGGGATGCATTTTCAGACCTTTCAGAATGCTAATTCCTGTGTGCAGACTTAGCCAATTTTCCATCATTCTGACTGTCCATCACAACTTTCATCAAGCTTTTCTCTTCAGTGACTAATGATATAAACTTGAAATTTTGTCAGAAGCTTTTTGTAGTCATACCATATCGTGGGATGCATTTTAGGATTTGTGGGATACTACATTTTGTTTACCAACTTTGTCAGGTTTATATGCTGGAAGATGAGAGCAGGGGTATTACTAGTGAGAAAAGGGCTCACAGATCCCTTGTTTATTTAGGCTTGTATTCAAGTTTTTGGATGAGACAAAGGCAGTAGAATACAGAAGGAACAAGGTAAGTGATGATTACAAAAATCGAAGTCCAAAGACATGGCGAAAACGGCAACAGAGAAAAACAAAGACAAAAGGACGTGAGACCGCCACAATACATGGAAATAAAAAGGACAACATTAAGAACTAAGGCACTCATAGTGTGAACTCCCATGAAAACTGGGAGTGACATCAGGTGCTCCGGAAGGGTAAGCATATCCTGCTCCACTAGTGGCACCCGTCGAACTATTAGTGAGTCAATCCAGGGTCAAGTCAAAACCGGGTATGTCAAATCCATGAAGACGTGAAATCTAGATGAAAATGTCCGTTTTCATTTGGGACACAGACACGTCATATCTGTCAATGATGTCATGGTGACGGCCATAGAATTTCTGAAGGGATGAAAGTAACAAAGGCTGAACAAATCCCTGACTAAGCAGCTTTTGGGACAGTGTTTTTGCTCTATTCAAAAAATCACTGTATACACTACATGCTCGGCAGTAACGAATCAACTGTGAAATGTGCACTCCATATGCTGGAGAGGAAGGTATATTGCTGCCCAGAAAGGGAAAGTTCACAATTGGGAAGATAAAGTCATCATGTTTGTCATATAGCTTAGATTTCAAAAGTCCATCTTTGTCAATGTATATCAAAAGATCTAAGTACGAAGCTGATGTAGGTGTATCAGTAGTCTCTTTAATTTCAAGCTCATTGGGATAGATAGATCTGGTGTAAATATTCCTTGAATTGTGGATTATTAAGAGAAAATACATCGTCTATGTAGCGGAAGCTGAAATTAAAGGACTGAGCTAAATGCTTTTGTCTTTTCTGTGTTAGCCCTTGTAAAAACTTGGCCTCGTACGAGAAAAGGAAGAGATCAGCTAAAAGTGGCGTGCAGTTAGTCCCCATGGGAATCCCAATTGTCTGCTGAAAAATTCGGCCTCCAAATTCGACAAAAATATTTTCTATTAAAAATTCCAACATCTTGATTATATCATTCTCTGTGTACTTCTTGTTTGATTCAGTGTGGTTCTTAACAAAATATGTCTTGTCTTTTCCTACTACTAAATAAGTGTATCTGCGTTCTCTATTTTCGTGCAGAAACATTGATGAATCAAATCAGAAATTACTGTTTTCAATTTATTGTGTGGCAAGGTAGTATAAAGAGTAGAAAAATCAAAAGTTTGTATGCTATGGCAATGGGTGAGACTGCTAGAGGCTAACTGTTGAAGGAGATTTATGCTACTGCCGTTAGGCGACGGGGGCATTAAGTTTTAACCTTGTCCATATGTCTGTCTGTACGTCCGAAGTTTTCGTCAAGGATTTCTCAGCTTGTGTATGCAGGAATGATTTGATATTTGGTCTGAAGCTTTGGTATGGTGAGTTGTACCGTGTCTCCCCTTTTCAAGTATGTCACTCATCTACTTCCTGTTTGCCGAAATATCTATATGGTGGGGGCATCGATGTCCCATGGACACATTTTCTTTTATTAGAGTTCAGCATGTTCAGATCTCAGTCAATATGAAATAAAAGTGACAACAGGAAACACCTACACTGGCTGAATTATAATTACATGCCACAATATGCTAGGGAACTACGCATGAAAAGCACAAAAAAAACGTAAACAATGATAGGAACTAGGGACGTCTTGACTTGGTACCAGCAATAGCAAAAGCCAGCGGTATTACATATTAGGATCATCTAATCCATTCATCTCTGATTTTAGGTCAGCATCCAGGTAAAATTGGGTTCTGTGACAATGTGCTATCATGAGGGGAAACATGTAATCATTGATTACATATGTTAAAAATTTTGCCAAACACTTCACAGGCTAATGGTTGCCAGAGGAGGGATACAGGCTCAGGTTAGCCTCTGTTTTATATCCCGTAACACATAGTGATGAGGTATTATATGATGCCGTCAGTCATGCATCTGTCTATCCGTCTGTCTGTCCATCCCCCATAAGTTTCTGACTGATGACTTATGAATAAATGAACTTGATGTTTAAATACTTTTTATGGAAGTTGTTAACTACATAACTCAGGGTAAGTTGGATTTTTGGTCTAGAGGTCTAAATTGCTGAGGAGTAATGCCCCTTGAAATTTTGAAATTTTGGGAATGTGGGGTTTTCAACCAACAACTTGTGAACAAAATAACATACTGTCTTCAAACTTGGTATGTAAGTTGATTACCACCAAACCCATGTCAAGTTCAATAAGGGGTCCAGAGATACAAGTGGTTATGGAGCTTTGCCATTGAAACTTTGAAATGTTGCAAATTTTTGTTTTCATTTGAACGAAATAATACCGTATTTCTTCTAATAAATGCCCCCGGGGCGGAGACAATTTCCTAAAAGGGGGCGTTAATTAGAGAAACAAATTTCCGACTTCTGTGAAACAGACTATAGAAAAATACATGTGTATCAATTATGTATCTATGTAGTCAGCAGTCTATAAATAGCACTCACCGATGCCATTAAATGCTACACGCATGGTATAAGTAAAAACATGTTGTTTAGTTAATTGATGGAGTACACATTTAGCAGTTCCATCAGGGGATATCATGTATACAAAACAATTTGGACATACACGATCGGCGAAGAATTAAAATGTGAACAAGAGGAGGACAATCTTAATGACAAATTTGCCGTCAAACTAGTTAGTTCGTGTGGCAATGAAGAAAAATGTGTTGGGCACGTGCCTATAGAATTTAGTAAAATATTTTAACTATTTTCTAAAAAGGGGTGGAAAGATAAACGCAACTGTTACAGGCCACAAGTTTTTATACGACCGCAAAAATTTTGCGGTCGTATATTGGTATGGTGTTGGCGTCGGCGTCTGTGGACAGCATAACTTTGCTTCTAGTGGACAGATCTTTATGAAATTTTAGTATGATGTATCTTGGCACACGCGTAAACAGAGCTTTTAATTTTGAGTTGATGGCCCCGCCCATTTTAGAAAAAGGGGCCAAAAAGGGGTGAAATTGGGTGTTTTCACATTTTTGACTGTAGAATCTTTATTAATTGTTGGATTTCGATGGGGTTTGTTTCAGTGTGCTCCTGAGGAAATTTCCAATCTGGTGTATGCCAACGGATTTCACGTAGCATGTACCGCTCATGAGATAAATGGGGTCCAACAGGGGCAAAATCTCAAACAAATTGAATTTTTTATTTTTAGTCCGATTTTGATGCAGTTTTTTTCAATGGATTCCTTGTGAAAAATTAATATGGCGCTCAGCTATTAGATTTTTGATAACTTGTTTCCTTTCCCAGCTATGAGGGGCAGAATGGGGCCAAAATTGCGAATTTGCAGATTATGTAGAATTTTTATTTTTTATCGGATTTCGATGGGATTTTTTTCTTTGGATTCCTCTTGATCTAAGCTTTCTGTAGTATGTCAACGGATTTTGTGTAGGTCTTACCGTTTCCGAGCTACAAGGGGTCAAAGGGGCCAAAAATGCAATTTTTCTAAATATGTCAAATCTTTATTTTTCATTGGATTTCGATGGGATTTTTTTCTTTGGATTCCTCTTGATCTAAGCTTTCAGCAGTATGTCAACGGATTTTGTGTAGGTCTTACCGTTTCCGAGCTACAAGGGGTCAAAGGGGCCAAAAATGCAATTTTTCTATTTACTGTGTCCACATTCACTTTAAAAATTTCAATGGTCTACATGCTGCGGTCGTATCATGCTGCGCTCGGCGTAGCCCTTTATTTAATATTGGACTTGAAATCCCGTGTACATATAAATTTTATGGAGACATTTCCGATGTAGAGAAATTGAAAACATTATTGAAAAAATAATGGAATCTAAAAAGACAATTAAAGGTAAATACACATTTACATTTAAACTTAAATTAGTGAAGTTTGCGGAGGAAAAAGGTAAACATGCCGCAGCCAAATTTTTAAATATTGATAGAAAGCGAGTTCGTGAGTGGTGTCAATAAACTGGCAATTCAAAACAGCTCAAAAAGTCAAAAAAGATTATCTGTGCAGGAAGACCGGTCCGTTATAGAGAAATTGACGAGAAATTAATGTGCTGGTTTAGGGAGAGACGTGGTGCTGGCCTTCACGTGACAGGGAAAGCAATTTTTTGCAGAGGCATTAAAACTCCACAAAGAAAATGGCAGTCAGTCGTTTAAAGCGTCCCTCGGTTGGTTTGATAAATTTAAGAAACGTAATAAAATTACATTCAGAAGATCAACACATGTAGCTCAACACTCCAAATCGCTGGTAGATGATCGTGTAGATAAATTTCTCAATTTTGTGATTCGATTCCGAGGATACAATCATAGCGAAATTGGGAATATGGATGAAACACCTGTATGGTTTGAAATGCCGGGGAAGTCTACTTTAGCCGAGACCGGAGAAAAGGAAGTATGTGTTGCTAGTACAGGACACTAAAGGAAAAACTTACTGTGACACTTGCTGCATATGCTGATGGCACAAAGTTAGCGCCGTTAGTACATCTACCAGGTGTTCGACCACCACCGAAGAATGAAATTCCGACCGGTGTAGTAGTTTACATGTGCGGGGCTGGGAAAAAGTCATGGGCTAACGAAGAAAGTATCAATTTTTGGCTGAAGAGAATTTGGGGCATAAACAATCAGAAACGTTGTCTACTAGTATGGGATGCCTTTAGGGCACATATTACTACAAACGTTAAAGAATCTGTTCGTACAACATATAATTTGGATTTATGCGTTATTCCTGGAGGATGCACTTCTAAATTGCAACCGGCTGATGTTTCATGGAACAAGCTGTTCAAATCAAGATTGTCAGAAATGTACGATGAATGGCTTTTTAATGGACCAGTAGACAAAACTAAAGGTGGTAATCGACGTGCACCTCCGAAAACTTTGCTTTTGCAATGGATAAAGAGATCATGGGATGCTATTACTCCTGAAATCGTACGCAAATCTTTCAAGAAATGTGGCATTTCAAATGCTTTAGACAGGAGCGAAGATGACATGTTTCAGAATGACGATGACGATAATGATCCATTCGAAGGATTTGACGTGCAAGACATAGAGGTTGATGAGGAAATCAAAGCGAACATTTCGACCTACTATGAAGAAGCGATCGAGGTTAGCGATGCGGATCTGACAACGAGGAAGCGACCGAATCGGACTACGATAGCCCAGGTCACTAAATACTATTCACATGGTGTAAATATTCTTAAGAAGCATGCTGTTTGAACGTAGATACTTTTTTAATTTACATTTGATTAGCATAGCGGTAGTGTAGTTTTGTTATTTTCGTTCACAATGTGTAATTTACTAGTGATGTGTTAAATGTGTTTTGAAACTGAAATTAGACACCGTAGTGATAATATTGATTGACGGTCAACAAACTGATAGCAACCGAAGCAAATAAGCTGTTGGAAACAATGTAGCATGGACAATAAAGGTACGATACTTGAATTTTTATTGAAATTGGGGGCGTTAATTAGAAGTCAAATAAAGTCCAGATATAGGTAGGGGGTGTTAATAAGAAATACGGTATACTGTCTTCCAACTTGATTTAGGTTGATTACCTCAATAAAAAAAACAAGCAAAAAAAAAAAAAACCCAATATTAACATAAAAATGACATGGCCAAAACATGATGGGGTATCATGTAATGCAAAATTTTATATGCCCCCAGATCGAGGATCGGGGGCATATTGCTTTTGACCTGTCTGTGTGTCTGTCTCTCTGTTTGTTCGAAACTTTAACCTTGGCTATAACTTTTGAACTATGTAAGATAGCCTTTTCATACTTCGCAAGTGTATAGGTCAAGTCAAGAGGAACATAAATGTGTAAAAAAAAAAATAAGTGAGGTCAAAGGTCAAGGTCACAGAGGTCAATAAAGGGTGAAATTGGCTGTTTTTACATATTTTACCATAGAATCCTTATTATTTATCCTATTTAGATGGGTTTGTTTTATGTTATTGCCAATAGAATTGCACAACTGCAGTATGCCTACAGATTTGAGGTAGCATTTACCGTTTTTGAGAAATAAGAGGCCCAAAAGGGGTCAAATGGAAGGTTTCTTAAAGCATGTTTAAACAGATGCATTTAAATATTAAAACAATTCCAAGAGGCCCAAAGGGGCTTCCTATCCGTTTCAGAATAAAGGGGTTGAATTTGGTGTTTTTATGGTAATAAACAACTTTTGAACTACATAAGATACTTTTAATACTTGGCAAGTGTATTGGTCTTGTCGAGAGGAACATCAATATGCAAAAAAATCAGGACGAAGTTCAAGGTCACAGAGGTCAAAAAGGGGTAAAATTGGGTATCTTCATATATTTTACTGTAGAATCTGGGGGCATATGTAGTGTTTCACAAACACATCTTGTTTTTTTTTAGGATCCAATGCCAGAAGTCCGACAGAGTTCATTTGCATTGCTAGGTGACCTAACAAAAGCTTGCTTTCAACATGTGAGATCTTGTATTGGTAAGTTTACTTCAGTATACATAAATAGAACTTTGCCTAAAAGTTGACAACAAGTTTGGATGTTCATTAGGACATCTTTGTCAATTTAGTTACAAATAGAAACAGTTGACTGAAAAGTACCATATGCGTCTGCTTATTGATTTTATGTCGATCAACCCAGGTGGTTCTGTGACGAGTTGATTTGACTAATTAATTAGGGTCTATTGGGACAGTCATTAGTGTTGTTTATTTAGCAATCACTCAACATTAACAATGACTTAGAACCATCAACTACCTTACTTGTATAATCTCCATTTTATTAATAATGGCTGTAAGATTTTTATGTTTATCCTGAAATACCCCAATTTAACGGAATATCTTGCAAATTGTTTGAAATTATATCTTGATATTTCTCATTTTATACCTTTTTTTTTTTTTTTGAATTTGTTTATCTATTGAATACTTATAGAGCCCACTCTCTATCAAATTCCAAACTTGACATGTTGTTCAGACACAGGTGTTAACCCTCACGTTTTGCGCTTGAGACTTATGCTAACTCAACCATTCTCCCACTAATGTAAAGCCTCCCGCGCGTGAGATAAAAATCTCCCACTAACATGCTTTCCTCCCACATAATCTCCCACTAATGATCTTTTTTCGTATTTGGTAAAACTGAAAATGTTCCAGGTGAATTATCATACATGTCCGGTTATTGATTGTTGTGTCAATCAACACAGGTAGCACTCTATAGGTAAACAAGTTAATTAGACTGATTAATTAGTGTTGATAGGGGCAGTCATTACGACAGGTGTTGTTTATAAAGCAATCAGTCAACAGTGACAATGATTACCAAGAATCAACAGTTATAATTTTGATACCTGGATACGCAAATATATGTAAATATCCCTAATTACCTCCCTTGTATAATTTTCCATTTTTAGCTCACCTGGCCAAAGGCCATGTGAGCTTTTGCCATCACTCGGCGTCCGCTGTCCGTCCGTTAAGTTTTATTCAAAGATCTTCTCCTCTGAAACTGCTGGGCCTTGGCCTGAATCATCACCAGGGTATGCTCTTTCAAGTTTGTGATTTTTATGTCCGTAGACCAAACAACATGGCCACAGGGGTAAATTGCCGTTTTTATGCCCCGCCCACAAATGTGGAAGGGGCATATAGTGTTACCCTTGTCCGTCCTTCCGTCCGTCTGTACGTCCGTACGTCTGGTTAAGTTCTGCGTTTAAGTCCATTTCTCAGAAACTGTAAGAGGTAGAACGATAATAGTAGGCCAGTAGGTAGATATTTGATAGTACTACAGAGGTCACTAGGTAGTTGGACGCTCTGACCTACATTTCATGCTTGAGTGACTCTGGTTAAGTTTTGTGTTAAAGTCCATTTCTCAACAACTACACATTATAGGACAATGATATTTCATCAAATTAATTGCCTTGATGAGTACTATCCAAATCATTGACAATTAGGTGGCTTTGACCTACATTTTACGCTTCAGTGACTTCGGTTAAGTTTTGCCTTTAAGTCCAATTTTCTCAACAACTACACATCATAGGACTATGATATTTAGTCAAATTAATTGCCATGGTGAGTACTGCCCACATCAATGACAATTAAGTGGCTTTGACCTACATTTTATGATAAGGTTATCTTTTGCGATTAATCTTTTGGCGGGGCATCCGTGTCTTACAGACACATTCTCTAGTTTGCAAATTACTCGAAAACCGTTACAGATATCAAAAATCTGACATTGGAGTAAAAATGATCAGCATGATGAGATCTACCAGCCCTGCAATTTTGAAGAATATCCGATAATCCATCTTGAGTTACTGCCCCTTTTCCATAAAATTTTCGTTTTTTTGTTACTTTTTGTCTGTGAAAGTACTATTGTTCGTGGGGTTCCAATTTTCGTGGATTTCGTGGTTGGCTAAAACCACGAAATTAAGTTTCCAACGAAATGCATTTTTCCCTAGGACTTTAATAGAAAGAAATCGAAACCACGAATTTAAGTACCAACGAAAGAGTAAAATTTATCAAAACCACGAAAATTGATGTCCACGAATAAAAGTACTTCCACAGTATTGAAAATGGTAGAAGATAGACATAAAGTTTAAATTAC
Organism: Modiolus philippinarum; assembly: GCA_002080025.1. NCBI lineage: Eukaryota > Metazoa > Mollusca > Bivalvia > Mytilida > Modiolidae > Modiolus > Modiolus philippinarum. Next base: position 102,223 of record MJUU01006679.1, on the reverse strand, counting down.
AGAAATGGTCAGCATAGTAAGATCCACATTTCCTGCAAGTTTAAAGAAAATCTGACGACCCACATAGGAGTAATGGCCCCTGTATAGCTCACCTAGCTATGCCAGGGTGAGCTATTGCCATCACTTGGCGTCCGTCATCCGTCCATCGTTAGCTCACTTTAAAAAATCTCCTCCTCTGAAAACACTGGGTCAAATGGAACCAAACTTTAACTGAATCATCACTGGGGTATCTAGTTTCAAATTTGTTATTTTGTATGTCTTACGTCAAACAACATGGCTGCCATTACTAAAAATAGAACATAGGGGTAAATTACAGTTTTTGGCAAATAACTCAAAAACCGTTACAGATATCAAAAATCCAACGAGAGTAAAATGATCAGCATGAGAAGATCTACCCATGCTGAAATTTGCAAGAAAATCTGATGACCTGTCTTAGAGTTATTGCCCTTTTTCCGTAAAATTTTCAAAAGTTTGATGTTTTTTATCTTTTATTAAAAAAACTATAACAGATAGAGGTTAAGTTTAAATTGCAAAAATGTTCAGCATATTAAGATCTACCCACATGGATATTTTTAAGAAAGTCCAAGTACCTATATATGAGTTGTGGTCCTTTATTGGTCAAATTTTTCTTTTTGTCCTATATTTCAAAAATGCTTTGAGATAGAGGTCAAGTTTAAATTGCAAAAATGTTCAGCATGTTAAGGACCATATTTTATTGAACACATTCAAGTTTTCCAACTGCTTCCATGATGGCCGCCAGCGGGGAACTTAGTTTATCATTTGACCTAATGGGAAAATTCTTCTTGAGAACCACTGAATGGATTTGAACCAAACTGGGCATGAATGATGCTTATGAGGTGCTGACNAAGTGTTGTTACTTTGGTGCTGATGTGTCATCCGACATGCCACCAGCAATGATCTTAATTTTAACATTGGACCCTATGGGAAAATTCATACATAGAACTTTTACTTTAGAACCACTGAATTGATTTGAACCGAACTTGGCATGAATGATGTTTATGAGGTGCTGACCAAGTGTTATTAATTTGGTGCCCATCTGTCATCTTACATGACCGACAGCATTGGACCCTATGGGAAATGCACACAAAGATCTTCTAGAGAACCGCTGAATGGATTTAAATTAAAAATGACATGAATGATGCCTGTCAGGTGCTGACCAAGTGTCACCAGCTGTGAACTTAATTTAACAAAAGATCTTCTTCTAGAGAACTGCTGAATAGATTTAATCCATTAAATGTGAATTACAAAAGTGTTGAGCTTTTCCAGGACTACAATTTCTACATATGTCCAGCAGATTAGCATCTCATCCAATATGGCCACCACGAGGGAACATAGTTTAACATAGGACCCTATGGGAAATGCATTCAAAGATCTTCTCCTCTGAAACCACTGAGCCAATGTGGACCAAATTTTGTCACAATAGTCCTCAGGTGGTCCTCTTTAAAGTTTGTTATTTTTGTGGTTGTACCTCATCCAAGATGGCTTCCAGCGGAGAACATAGTTTAACATAGGGACCCTATGGGAAATACATTCAAAGGTCTTTTCTCCTGAAACCACTATAAGCCAATAGGAACCAAACTTGTATACAATTGTCCTTGGCTGGTCCCCTTTAAAGTTTGTGATTTTTATGTTCGTACCTCATCCAAGATGGTCGTCAGTACAGGACATAGTTTATCATAGGACCCTATTGGAAATGTATTCAAAGATCTTCTTCTCTGAAACTACTGAGCCAATTGGAACCAAACTTGATCACAATAGTCTTTAGGTGGTCCCCTTGAAAGTTCATTGAAGGTGGCTGCCAGCAGAGAACATAGTTTAACATAGGGACCCTATCATACCTGCCAACTTTCACGATTTTGGCGTGATCTACACAATTTTAACCTTCTGTCACGATGTCACGATTCTGAAACAAAAAATTGGCATATATCACGATTTTTGAGAAATTCACAATGTTTGTTTACACGATTTTGGCTGTTGAAAGGGAGATTATCCAAATTGAAAGGGAGTTAACCAGATTCTCGATATTTGCCAATCAGAATCGCTTTTACATCGATCACGCGGTATCCGAGTGAAAAACAGCTGATTGGAGCCGACGTGTAAACAATCGTAAATATGACGAGTTTGGTTGATATTTTGTTGATTTTAAGGCTTCGGCGACGTAGATAAAGTTATGTAAATGGCAGGACCGCCGGCAATCATAGTGAACAGTTCTTGAGTTATGAATCAAGGTTCACAATCCCTGATACAACGAGCTGCAAGCACCACACTTGACAGTTCCGTGGATGGCTATAAGAGTGACTAGGTCGTTGCAAGTTCCCGTTCTGCAGAGTTTGCATAGTTGAACTGAGTAGCCTCAACGACGTTAACAAACTTATTGGTATTGTATATATGTACGAAAGGTCACTCAAAATCCCAGAACACACCGACTCTTTTGACTGAATCAGAAACAGAAAAGGCAAAAAATATTTAATAAATGTAATGCTTGCTTTATTTATAGGAGAATGGAATAAAAGAAGAAATGCAGTAAATGTACATCAGGCAAACAATAAAAGAGAGAGATATAGTTTCTACAACGAGAACTAAGTTGATTATGAAATTTCTCACATCGAGTTAAATAAATTTTGCAAATGTTTGAAAAGGCTTGCCGAGTTTTTAAACATTTGAAAATTTATTTAACAAGATGTGAGAAATTTCATAATTAACGTGTTTAAGTTGTAGAAAATGTTTCTCTAATGACATAATGTAAAACACAGAGGATTATGTTCCGAATAGATTTGGCGGGAAATACCACGCGAGTTGTTCTCTCACTAGTGACGAGAAATATTTTTATCAAATCGGTCAGGCGTTGGTTAAATTTGCTAGAAATTAGAGAAAGTGGTTTCATTAACAAGCTTACAATCTTTAATTTTCCCTAAAACAGTCAACTGTAAATTCAAAATAACTACAACATAATGATCAACAGCAAACACTGCTTTTTGTTTCCCTTAACAGTTAAAACTAGGTTAAAATTTAATAGAACATAAAACACGAAATGGTCCAATAACAGTTAACAATTGATTTATTTGACCAAAAATTATTTAAGAACCAGCAGAAATGCCCAAACACAATAAAAGAGGAATGTCTTGCCTCTCTCAATAAAAAGTAAAGTCTTCTATAACACCTAATTGTTTGTATTTGATAAAAAAGAGCATCAAGTATTAGACCCAAAAAAACTTTGCGCAAAATGCTGCGAAATCTCACACGACTGAAAATGAAGGTTGCGCATGCATAAAAACCCCCATGGAAATTTTCAAAAGTTGGCAGGTATGCCCTATGGGAAATGCATCCAAAGATTTTCTCCTCTGAAACTACCAAGCCAAATTCAACCAAACTTGGTCACAATAGTCCTTGGCTTATCCCCTTCAAAGTTTGTGATTTTGACGTTCGTACCTCATCCAAGATGGCTGCCAGCGTGGAACATAGTATAATATAGGGACCCTATGGGAAATGCATTCACATGTCTTCTCCTCTGAATTGGAACCAAGTTTGGTTACAATTGTCTTTGGGTGTTCCCTTTCAAAGTTTGTAATTTTTATGTTTGTAACTTATCCAAGATTGAAAATGTAACATCTGGTGAACTGATTTGTAGTATGAATGAGTGGTCTCTTCGTGATGATGAATAAAACCAGTCACCAGGAGAGCAATACAGGCTCATGTGAGCCTCTAGTATAAATAATGATCCTTAATTTTTTATGTAAACGATGAATTTTTCCAATTTATTGTCTTGCCTGTGACGAAAAAGTCAGCGAGACTTAGGGATAGCGTTTCCGGTGGTGGCGGCGGCGTCAACAATTGCAAACTATTGCAAAAAGCAGTTGTGTCTTGGGGAGTACATACCGATTCCACACCCGGATGGTGGCCCTGCCCCCTTAGTCACGCATGAATGATCACATGAAGTTTTTAGCAAGCAGTTTGTACAGCCTATACCAGTAGTCCTAGGCACTTGATATTTGACATGCAGTTGCGTCTTTGGGAGTGCATACCAATTCAATGCCCGGATGGTGGCCCTGGCCCCTTAGTCGCGCATGAACGACCACATTAAGTTTTTAGCAAGCAGTTTGTACAGCCTATACTAGTAGTCCTAGGCACTTGATATTTGACATGCAGTTGCATCTTGAGGAGTACATACCGATTCCACGCCCAGATGTTGGCCCTGGCTCCTTAGTCATGCACATCATCTTTTTTTCCAAGGAAATTGTAAACACAGTTAAAGATTATATTTTATTTTTATCCCTGCTGCAGTAGATCAATGTGCAAATTAAGGCGATGCAAGGGGCGGGCGAGATTTATCCCGTGTCCAGTTTATTAAAATATTTTGCAGATTTTCTAAATAGTTTCAGAAATAATTATCTCCAGATATTTTTTACGTTAGTGCTTTTATTTTGAATTTATAAATAAATGATTATAGTTGTTATAGTGTGTAATTATTATTTGATTATAGATATGTTTTGAACCTTTTGTTAGGTCTGTTGAAACATAAATCATCAAACTCTCTTTAGACAGACTTGGGATGAGACAACTGATTCTGATGGAAATATCCGAACTACCAATGCATCACAAATATAATCAAAAAGCAAATGACCATCTTTCAAAACACGTGTTACAGAACACAACCCCAATTTTTTACTGCACTGTGTGACAGTAAGATAGCTCAGCAGTTCTCAGGCTCTGGATGGAAAACTGACCATTCACAATACTTTGTGATGAGAGCAAAGATAGGGATTATGACATTATTTGCCATTCTTGTGAGTGATGGACCCGAAAAGAATTTACTCTTGCGAAATCTCCCACTAAGTGAAGCTGGTATGTGGGAGATCTCCCACCAAGAGGTTACAATAGGTTAACAGGTATGGATTCAATTGCTGTTTTGCACAGAGCTTCCTTATGGTCCAATCTGTCGTGTATTCGGATTTCAAGGTTACGCCAGAAGCGCTTCCTGTTTGCCAAGACGTCATTGTTTTTCATTGTTGTACAATATATGGAATTTTTCGTCACAATTTTTGTCTGAAACTGTAAGAGGGATTCAATTGTTATTTTGCACAGAGCTTCCTTATGGTCCAATCTATCGTGTTCCGATTTCAAGGTTACGCCTTAAGCACTTCCTGTTTGCCGAGATGTCATTGTTTTTCATTGTTGTACAATATATGGAAGTTTTCGTCACAATTTTTTCTAAAACTGTAAGTGAGATTCAATTGTTGTTTTGCACAGAGCTTCCTTGTGGTCCAATCTATCGTGTACTCCGATTTCAAGGTTAAGTCATAAGCACTTCTATTTGCCTAGACATCATTGTTTTTCATTGTTGTACAATATATGGAATTTTTCGTCACAATTTTTTCTGAAACTGTAAGTGGGGTTCAATTGTTGTTTTGCACAGAGCTTCCTTATGGTCCAGTCTATCGTGTTTTCGAATTTCAAGGTTACGCCATAAGCTCTTCCTGATTGCCGATATGTCATAGTTCTTCATTGTTGTGCAACATATGACATTTTTTGTTCCAATTTTTTATGAAACTGTAAATGGGATTCAATTGTTGTTTTGCACAGAGCTTCCTTATGGTCAAATCTATCATGTATTCAGATTTCAAGGTTATGTGATAAACACTTCTTGTTTGCAAAGACGTCATTGTTTTTCTTTGTTGTACAATATATGGAGTTTTTCATCACAATTTCTTTTGAAAATGTAAGGCAGATTCAATTGTTGTGCAGACAGTTATAGTTGAACATGTTGGTTACTATAATTATTCATCATTGTGTTTATACTTGCATTGTGTCCACACTTGTACTTTGTCCACACCTGTGTTGTGTCCCTATACAATTAAATTTGCACTTGCCACATTGATTCAGGGTTCAGTGAGCGGGGGTATATCAGGCTGCCATTGGGCGCCAGCTCTTGTTGCAGTTGCACCAACGTTAATTTGAAAAAGGGAAGCAATTTCCTTCTGGGAAGCCTTTTCAAAGATCTGCTTCTGAAACTTGAGGCAATCTGGACTAAACTTGATCAAAATGGGTTAGTTTAAAAATTGTCTATCAGATCCTATTAAAAAATTGTGTGATATTATTTGACCTTGTTGGAACCAAACATTGACACAACAGTCCTTTGATGGATTTAGTTAAAATTGTATCCTTCAGGGTATGTCCTATCCAGGAGTTCCACCAGCAGTGAAACTACTTTTTAGTTTGTTATTGGGAGGTAACTGTGAAACCGAATGTGGCCACAATGGTCCTTTGTTTGTCTTTATAAAAATTGTGTCCTGCAGATGAGAATCCTACCCAAGATGGCTGCCACAGGGAATTACTAGTTTAACATTAAAACCTGTGGGAAAATACATTCAAAAATCATTTCTGACTAGTTAGAACCAAATTTAGTAACTATGGTCTTTGAATAAGCTCCTTACAAATTGCATGACGACTGTGGGTCCTATCCCAAATGAATATCAATGGGACAAATATTTTTACAGATAATAAGCACCCAGATTTACAGGGAGCAATATGTGCACTTGGAAGCTATATGTCAGATTAACATGGCAGATCTTCTAAAAATAACACGACTTAATTTGTCTTTACATGAAAAACTGAGTTTCATTTTTGATCTGAACAACCAAAATGAATTATTGGTCATCGCATAATAGCAGACTCTTTCTATGCCACTACACATACAAAAGGGAATTTGTATAGTTTTATGATTGGTCCCACTCTCATTTATTCCTATGACTGCAACACTTCCAGCAGTGCTGTCAGCACTTTGATTTACTATATAAGCAAAAATTCCAGTAAATTTTTTTTTGGCTTGTATTAATGGGAATGATTTTGAAACTTGGTGTTGAGCTCTGAAAGGATGAGTTTTTTCATGTGGGGGATATTCAGGTTAGTTTGTCTGTAACTTCTATGTGCTGATACTTTTGATTTGAAACTTTCAAACAAGTTTAAGTCCAAGATTTCTTGACATGAATCAGTGGGAATATGATATTTAGTCTGAATCAAGAAAAGATAAACTTGAAGATATCACTGTGTCCAGCAAATTACTCTGAAGTTAATGTATAAGTGTGGCAGACAGAATTTGAACCCAAAATTATTTCAGTTTTACTTTTGCCCCAAGTTTCTAGGACCAAAATTGCGGGGCCTTCTAACAATGTCAGTTTTGACGAGCTCTAGTTCAAACTTGGCATACTTTTAAAACAGAATGAGTGGTTATATATGTATTCTGTTTAATGCCCCCGGCGTTGGGGGCATTAAGTTTTGCCCTTGTCCATCCGTACAGACATCCATAATTTTCGTCGAGGATTTCTAAGCTTGTGTATGCAAAATGATTTGATATTTGGTATGAAGCTTTGGTATGATGAGTTGTACCTTGTCTCCCCTTTTCAAGTCTGTCATTCATCTACATCCTGTTTGTCAATACAGTAGACTCCATGAAATCGAATATCGGATAAAGGAATATATCGGCAAATCGAATATGATTTCAAAACACCAAACCATTTCCCATAGTTATAGTGTTAATTTCTCCGCCTAATTGGATATCGGATAAGAGAATATATCGCCTATTTGAATAAAAAATATGCGGCTTGTCCTGATCAGAGTCATTGAAATCGAATATTCTAATTACAGGTAACTACAGGTAAACATTCGCGCGAAAGTGTCAACAGTTGGAAGACCACAAATCTGCCAGGAAATCAATAAATATTACCTAATTAATAAAAAATAAAACATAAATAGTGTTCAGTTCTTTTGTTTTTGTATAGTCATAAGTTTTAATAGTGAAAATTTTGTTTGTTTTTGTGTATTTCTGTCTAGGCAGCGAGATCGTGAAGTCAACGAAAATCAATAACATAATGTATTTAATAAAAGAATAAAATATGATTTGAATTCCTTTCTATTGCTTTTGTACTTAATTATTTTTGGACGGAAATCATTTGATTTGTCAATGGTTTTGTGTATTTCTCGTGTAAAACAGAGCAAGGGAGATAAATGTTGACCAGAAGTCATTTGCATAATTTGCATATTTGTTTGAAGTTCCTGTGAGACAATGCACAATGGTTATAAAACATAGTTTATTACAAGAAGTCAGTCCTAGGTCCATGGATCATGGTGTATTTCTATAAAAAGTCTCCAAATTGTGTAATTAGGAAGATTCTAAAAAGATCAATCGCTGACCTACCAGCCGCCATTTTGTTTACAAACTGGCTTTACCCTAAGTTATTTTTAGCATATGATTAAAATTGTAACTACACGATCCAATAAAGGGATGATTGCACACTGATGAGAGGAAATAAAAAACACAAAACAGAGGAAAATAAGTTTATTCAGATACATATAAAGTTTTAATTATTTTTGAAAACATTGTTTAATTTCCAACAGCCAGCTGGCAATACACAGTTTGACCCGATTACGATGGTGACGTAATCTGTCAAATTTACAATGATTCTACAATGAAAACAATAGATTTTAAATACAAAATGTCTAAAACTGAGGTTCTAGGATACAAAGTTTCTACATGGTGACATGCCTTTCAACATTTCAACCTCTTCTTGCCAACAGAATGATTCATGATTGCCGAAAATGGGTTTACCGGACAATCGAATACTCCGGCAAATAGAATATTTTTTTCTGACAATTCTTGTATCCGATTGGGCGGAGTCTACTGTATATCTATATTGCAGAGCATCCGTGTCCCATGGACACATTTGTATTTATTAATTTACACATTTTCATGAAAAACATTTAAACCATGAAAAATGGATTATAAAAAAGTCTGACTGAATAAAGTGATGATCTGGGTCTTTCTGACTGAATAAAATGATGATCTGGGTCTTCTACTTAGTTGCCCACCAAGCATTAGTTAGTTCATTTAATGAATAATGATATTTTTTTTCAGGGGAATTTATGCCAATTTTAGCTGCAAACTTGAACCCAGAGTTCATATCAGTATGTAATAATGCTACATGGTCTATTGGAGAAATTTCTGTCAAAATGGGTATGTATCTAAAATACTAAATTTATAAATAATCAATATAGGTTGCAAAACGCAAGTTATAAAATAAAGGATGGTTGGTTCAGATTATTAGGTCATCAGCTTATCACTGAATATGACAATCAGCTTTCAGAGTTCTTGACAAGTGTTGGTTTTATTGGATTGGATGGCAAAAATATGTGGTTTCAGACATAAACTGGCAAATTGTCAATCCAGCAGTCCGATAGGATAAGTAATAATTTGGTCATTTCCACTATGATTTTTATACCCCCACTCTATAGAGAGGGGGGTATACTGCATTCACCTTGTCCGGCCGTTTGTCCGTGCATCCGAAAAAAATTTCGTCGCATTTTTCTCAGCTTCTACAAGAGGGATTGATTTCAAAATTGGTATGCAGCCTCTATATGGTTAGTTGTAAGGAACGTCCTATTTTGAGTCCTGTCAGACGTGTACTTCCTGTTTAACAAAATGTGGACTTTGTTACGAAATGTAGTGAAAACATGAATTTTTCGTCACATTTTTCTCAGCTTATACAAGAGGGATTGATTTCAAAATTGGTATGCAGCCTTTATATAGTAAGTTATAAGGAACTTCCTATTTTGAGTCCTATTGAATGCATACTTCTTGTTTGGCAGAATGTGGACTTTGTTACGAACTGTAGTGAAAACATGAATTTTTCGTCGCATTTTTCTCAGCTTCTACAAGAGGGATTGATTTCAAAATTGGTATGCAGCCTCTATATGGTTATTTTTAAGGAACGTCCTATTTTGAGTCCTGTCTGATGTGTACTTCCTGTTTGGCGAAATGTGACTGTTACGAAATGTAGTGAAAACATGAATTTTTCATCGCATTTTTCTCAGCTTTTACAAGAGGGATTGATTTTAAAATTGGTATGCAGCCTTTATATGGTTAGTTATAAGGAACATCCTATTTTGAGTCCTGTCGGATGAGTACTTCCAGTTTGGTGAAATGTGAACTTTGTTACGAACTGTGTTGAAAACATGAATTTTTTGTCGCATTTTTCTCAGCTTCTACAAGAGGGATTGATTTCAAAATTTGTATGCAGCCTTTTATGATTAGTTGTAAGGAACGTCTTATTTTTAGTCATGTCAGCTGCATACTTCCTGTTTGACGAAAATTGGACTTAATTACAAAATTTAGTGAAAACATGAATTTTTTATCCAGGGTTCAATGAGTGGGGGTATACCTGGTTGCCATTCGGCGACAGCTCTTGTTTAGCCGAGTTGCAATGAAGTTGGAACTCGGCTATTGGTTTTGGTGTTGCCGGCGGGCGGGCGTCAAACTTTGATGTCCGGATGATAACTCAAAAAGTTTACATCCTATTAAAATGAAACTTGGATATATTGTTGGATATCAGGAGGGGAGGAACCGTAATGATTTTGGAAAAAGTAGGTCAAAGGTCAAGGTCACGGTGACCGAAAATAGAAAATTTGAGAAAAATTTGGTTTCCGGATGATAACTCAAAAAGTTTACATCCAATTGAAATGAAACTTTTATATATTGTTGGGCACCAGGAGGGGAGGAACCCTATTGATTTGGAGAACGTAGGTCAAAGGTTGTTGAAATTCCTTGTCAATCAAAAATAAAAAATGGCAATAAACAATACTGAAACAATAAAATACCGAATTTACTGTAAATTTAGTTTCTGCATTTGGCCATTTCGGCAACTTAGGTCTCTTAAGTGTAGATAAAATCTAAACATTTGGAAGACCATAAACTCAAAGATGTTTAAAACCTGATAGAGATCAAAGAACCAAATATGATCTAAATGGAAAGGCACAATTAGCTAAGGATAGAGCTTTGAATGAGGGAAATACTCCTTAGTTTTTAACAAAATTTACAAAAATTTAGATACATGTATTGCAAGGGAGAGGGAAGTCAACATAATTTTGTTTGGTCTACATAAATATAATTATGCTAATATTACAGTAAATCTATGACGGTAACGTAATCTTGAAGTTACATATCTTGCTAAAGATTTTAAGTCATGTACATATTCATGTCATTCCCGTGCAAAAGGTTCACTTATATTGCATTATATCGTGTATAGATTACTTTTCCATCCAACTGTTAATTTAGACACATCACCAAGATGGTTTCAAATATTGTTCATATGGCAATTTACTTTACGGCAATATGCTATTTTACATAATTGTTAAATTTTATTTGATAAAAGATCAAAATAAAGAAAATTTTATAGAAAAATACAAAGAAACTATAATTTAATCATTTCAACAATTTTTAAAAAATTAACAGAGGTACTTAGATAATATGTCTTGCGTATCAACGGTAATACAATTTTAATGTACTGCTAGCCTAGCTAATTATATTTACTGTGTCCGAATCCTATTATACCAAGCTGATCTAATCATGCAAGAAAGTATATCGATTATATGTTCCGGGCATTATGGTGAATTTGATCCGTTACACATGACCGATTAATTCTGACGTGATCTGTGTACAACAATTGTCTGATAATTAAGAATTATATTCCTGGTTGCTGAATTTGATACGTTACACACGACCGATTAACTATTGACCTGTACACAACAATGGCTGACACACGCTATCTACATGTGATAAAGGCGGAACTATTTTATTATTTATCCGCGTTTATCAGTTTGTGCTTCCGCGGCTAAATAGCATTATCCTCCAATATAATCCCAAATGGTGAAGTAAAATATACCATAAAATATAATTTTAATTACAGTAATTTTCATTCATTTTAAAAAAAAATATGTATTGTATGATTTAATTTATTACTTTCAAGAGTGCGAATGCAAGAAGTCAATAAAACTTTTGAGTAAAATAAATGGGGTGTTATTTAACCCAGTGGATTTCTGGCTCTGATCGTCCTGTGCAATAGCATAAGCCGCAGAAGATTTCTTCTGCAACTAAAAATTAGGACACACAAAAAGGATAAATCTTTTGCCTGTATTTTTCAAACTACGTGAAACATAGTAATAAATCATGAAGAAATGCATTCTTTTAAACATTATTTTCATGTGCTTGCTGTAAAAATTGTAAATTAATTTAAATTTAAGATTTTATAACCAAATCTTTATCTTGGGTACACACTCAAATTTTTAAAGGGAGGTCAGGAAAACGTCAAATTCTTTTCGAAATTGTTCTTTACAAATACTATGATGTATAATGCAGGGTAAACTAACATTGGTTTGTCTAGTAGTATATGTTTTAAAGTAGAAATTTGACAATTTGTTACCTGAAAGTGCGAAATTACTTCCCCTATGTACCAAAATTGAACACAATCTGGTCACACAGAAGCTATAGTTAGTCGTCATATAAGCGGGAGGTTGATGCATCATTAAACCTGGTTTAACCCACCATTTTATTTAGTAAATGCCCGTTCCAAGTCGGGAATATAACGGCTTGCCAAAAATGTTCTGTGTTGGAATGTGTTTCCCTGATTCAGTCGAATGTTATACGGATTTTCCTTACTGGTTACTTCCTTTGATCGATTCGGACTTTTGTTGTCTTTTTAATTTGAACTGAATCTTGAAAATGAACAGAAGTCCCAAATAAAAAAATCGGCATTAGCTTGCCCTTCCTTAGATATTAAAGTATACGTCCACAACAATTTTGAAACATATAAGTCGTTTTTCAGATCTCCTGATTTTTTTGAAAATTGAGTGTTTAACAAATGAAAAGATTCGCCTATAAGATAAAATTTTCAAATTTATCTGCAATTTTGTCAGTGTGCACATTCCGCAATAATGATATACTATATTTCTTGCAGCTTGAGAAATACAGACAAATGTTTTATGTTTACTGAATGTCCTAATTTTTATACGACCGCAAAAAATTTGAGGTCGTATAATGGTATTGCGCTGTCGTTGTTGTCGTCGTCCGTCCTTGTCGTCGTCTGTATACACTTTTATTTTTGGTCAATAACTTAAGTTCCAGATGATCAATCCTTATGAAATTTTATCACAATGTTTCTTAGCACAAAAGAAAGACTTTGATTGGTTTTGGATTTTGTGGCCCCTCCTCTTGATAAAAAAGGGGCCAAAAAGGGAAAAATTGGGTGTATTCACATAATTGGCTGTAGAATTTTTATTATTCATCAGATTTTGATGGGGTTTCTTTCAGTGTGCTCCTAAGAAAATTTCCAATCAGTAGCATGACAACGGATTCACGTTGCATGTACCGTTCATGAGATAAATGGGGCCCAAAAGGGGCAAATCACAAAAATTTTATTTTTTATTTCTAGTCCGTTTTTGAGGGGGACTATTGGAGTACCCCCGGCGTCCACATCCGCGTCTACATTTGTCTGCGTCCGCATTTGGGCATATATCTCTGCAACTATGCATGGTAGGGTCATCAAACTTTGTATGCAGGTGCATCTTGGGCTATCTCACAGCCTCCAAGAAAATTGGATCTCTCTGACCTATATTTTCCGCTTGAACGACTTACATTCAAGTTTACGTCCGAGTTCAGATCTCGGTCACTGTACATGGTAGGATCATGTAACCTTGTATATGCATGCATCTCTGATGGTAGGTCAGCATCAAGGCAAAATTAGGTCACTTTGACCTATATTTTTCGCTTGAACGACTAACATTCAATAGAAAAAAGAAGGGAAACAGGGAATGAGTCAAAGAGACAACGACCCAAAGGGGAGTAATAACAACTCAAAGCCACCATAAGATCTTCAATGAACGGTGAGAAAACCCCACACCCAACGGCAGGTTGGAGTCGGCCCCTGAAAAAAGAGCAATCAAGTCCAGCGAAATAAACATCATCCAGCATCCAGGCAAAATTAGGTCACTTTGACCTATATTTTCCGCTTGAATGACTTACATTCAAGTTTAGGTCCGAGTTCAGATCTCAGTCACTATACATGGTAGGATCATGTAACCTTGCATATGCATGCAACTCTGATGGTGAATCAGCATCCAGGCAAAATTAGGACACTTTGACCTATATTTTATGCTTGATTGGTTTACATTCAAGTTTTCGAACTAGTTCAGATCTCAGTCACTACACATGGTAGGATCATGCAACCTTGCATATGCATACATCTCTGATGGTTGGTCAGCATCCAGGCAAAATTAGGACACCTTGACCTATATTTTATGCTTGATTAATTTACATTCAAGTTTTAGGACAAGTTCAGATTTTAATCACTATACATGGTACAATCATGTAACCTGGCATATGCATATAACTCTGATAGTAGATCAGCATCCAGACAAAATTAGGTCACTTTGACCTATTTTTTCCGCTTGATTGATTTACATCCTGAGTTTTTGGACAAGTTCAGATCTCAGTCACTTTGCATGGTAGGATCATGTAACCTTGCATAGGCATGCATCCCTGATGGTACATTAGCATCCAGGCAAAAGTAGGTCACTTTGGCTTATCTTTTACGCATGAGTGATTTATGTCCAAGTTTTCAGGCAAGTTCAGATCTCAGTCACTATACATGGTAGGATCATGTAACCTTGCTAAGGCATGCAAATGTGATGTCAACATCCAGTCAAAATTTTGTTACTGTGACAAAGTGCCATAACGAGGCAAACTCTGTAATCGCTGATTACCTATGTTTTTTAATGGATTCCTTATGAAAAATTAATAAGGCGCTTAACTATTAGATATTTGATAACGTGTTTCCTTTCAGAGCTATGAGGGGCCAAATGGGTGCAAAATTGCAAATGTGCAGATTACATAAAAAGTTTTTATTTTCATCAGATTTCGATGGAATTTTTTTTCTTTACATTCCTCCTGTCTTAAGCTTTACGTAGTATCTCAACAGATTTTGCATATCTCTTACCATTTTCGAGCTGTAAGGGTTCAAAGGGGTCAAAATTGCAATTTTCACAAATATGTAAAATCTATATTTCTCATTGGAGTTTTTTTGTTTTTTTTTT
>MJUU01006679.1:69940-84605 GCA_002080025.1 Modiolus philippinarum | reverse complement strand
TATGGGTTACCTCGTAAGCGCAACTCCTCTTAAACCATTAGAAGGAATTTAATGAAACGTTACACAAAGTAAGAACACTATATGGAGATGTGCATGAAGGAATATAATTATTGTCCGAAACCAGGAAGGGGAGATAATCCAACTTTGACTTTTCGTCGATTCCCCATGTATGGGTTACCTTGTAAGCGCAACTCCTCTTAAACCACTTGAAGGAATTTAATGAAACTGTATACATAGTAAGAACACTATATGGAGATGTGCATGAAGGAATATAATTATTGTCAGAAACCAGGAAGGGGAGTTAATTCGACTTTGAGTTTTCATTGATTCCCTATGTATGGGTTACCTTATACGCACAACTCCTCTTAATCCACTTGAAGGATTTTGATGAAACTTTAGACAAAGGAAGAACACTATATGTAGATGTGTAAAATGTCAAATAGGCTGAAAAAAGGGGGAATTTTATATTTGTCTGATTTAGACAGAGTATTTTCATTGGAACCCTTGTGAAAATTTCTTTCTTGAAGATTATATCATTGTGTCCATACTTGTATTTTGTTCACAATTGTACTGTGTCCACACAAACTTAATTTTGCACTTACCATATCGATTCAGGGTTCAATGAGCGGGGGGTATATTTGGCTGCCATTCGGCGACAGCTCTTATTTGTTTTCAATTTTCATTTTGAACTTGCATTTGTTTGAAAACATCAGATTGTGTAGACACAGGCAGTAATGGAGACAGGAAATTGGTGTTCTCTTAAGTCCCCATCAGAAAGGAAAATTTCATTATACCCCGGCAAACAAGTTTAGGGGGTATATAGGAATCACACTGTCTGTCCCTCCGTCCATCTTAAACTGCTGGAAGGATTTTGATGAAACTTTACTAGATTTTGACCTTTAAACTCTGTGACCTTGACCTTTGGCCTGACCTAAGTGAAATTTGCATAATGCTGTTTAATTTCATATAACCAATATACAGGCCAAATATGAAGGTCCTATCACATCTGGTTGGAAAAATATAGGCAATGTTAAAGTTTTCAAATTTGAACTCGGTGACCTTGACCTTTGACCTGGCTGAAATTCTTTTGGTGGAATTGTGCTTAGCTCCATTAGATCTTTTCATATATGGAATATTAAGCCTCTAGCAATTGTAATTAACGAGGTATAGCAAAATCTAGATTTTGACCTTTTGACCTCTGTGACCTTGACCTTTTACCTGACCTCAGTGAAATTTGCATAATACTGTTCAGTTTCATATGACCAATATACAGGCAAAATATGAAGGTCCTATCACATCTGGTTGAAAAGATATAGGCCATGTTAAAGTTTTTGTTAAAGTTTTCAAATTTGCACTCAGTGACCTTGACCTTTGACCTGACCCAAATTTTTTTGGTGGATTTATATTAAGCTTTGTTAGATCTATTCACATATAAAATATCAAGTCTCTATCAATTGTAAATTAACGAGCTATAGTAAAATCTAGATTTTGACCTTTTGACCTCTGTGACCTTGACTTTTGACCTGAATTTAGTGAAATTTGCATAATGGTGTTCAGCTTCACATGATCAATACACATACCAAATATGAAGTTCCTATCACATCTGGTTTAAAAGTTATAAGCCAGGTTAAAGTTAAGGACAGACAGACAGGGCAAAAACAATATGCCCCTGATTTAAAGATCCTGGGGCATAAAAATAAATTCATGGAAATGAAAAGACAGTTTTTAAAGGGATATAACCCAACTGAATAAAACCTGATCTGTAAAAAATCAATGTATTCAAAGGGGAAGTTTAACCTGTTAATTATGAAAAATTTGCTGAAAGAAAGATTTTTATGTTCAAAGAATTAATAATTTTAAACAACAGATAGTTAATTGCCATACAGGTAAGCAGGTTATCCCTGATTGACTGGTAATTAGTGATACCATGCCCAGGAACACAGGTAAACAAATCACCGTCGGCGTTTGTGTACAACTGAGCTAATCCTTTAATTAGCATTACAGATGTAATTAAAGTGTCACTTTGGACAATTAGATTACAGTGACAAAGATCATGTGAGCGGTCATGTGACTATAAGCTAATTATATCACTTAGGAATTGTTCTAAATGGCGATTCCATACACATTTTTATGCCACGCCCACGAATGTGGAAGGGGCCAGGCATTTAGGGGCCGAATTTCGGCCCCATTCCCAATGGGCAAAAAACATCATTTTTCTCAATTTCAAGATATAAAATTCCCAATTTTGGTTATGTCCAACAATTATGTCGTTAAAAAGGTGTTAGTTTCGCGTTTTGTTTACATGAGATAGACTGGCAACTGTCAGTTTTCGGTAAACCAGTCACCTGATACTGCGGTAATGAAAGCTCAAGAGGAATCCTGAATGCATGCTCTGGTTCCTACATTTCCGGTTTGTTTCGTGTTTTACGCTTGCTTTCGTAAAGTATTGGGTACAAGATTGTTTATTCATCGAGTAGAAGATGCCAAAAATCGGCAACCAATGGATTCATAACTTTATCAAGGCACAGAAATTTAAGCAATAAAAGCNGTTTTAGTAACTTTTACTAACAAAGTGAGTGAAACGAACGTTAAACTTCAGTCATCAATGTGTGGGGCTTCAGAGTTTGGATTTTTCATAAACTGGCACCTTCAGTAAAACCTATCTATGCAAAGAGACAGCTAGTTGACATTTCTAAAAATTATAAAAACTTCTAGAATTGAAAAGTTTGCACTTTTAGTAAGCTTGATAATGTGATTTCATTATTCATACATAATCACTTTGAGCAAGCTTTTTAGTAAAAATGAGAGTCCAAAAAGAAAGCACACACTATACAAATCAACTGTTGTACTGACTATTTTTTTTCCCAATTTTGAACAAATCGCGTGAATTTTCCCAATTTTAAAGGCACAGGACCCTGGGTATAAAAGGTGGGATTAACCCCTGGGGGCATATAGTGTTACCCTTGTCTGTCCTTCCGTCCGTACGTCTGGTTAAGTTTTGCATTTAAGTCCATTTCTCAGAAACTGTAAGAGGTAGAACAATGATAATAGGTCAGTAGGTAGATCTTTGATAGTACTGCATAGTTCACTAGGTAGTTTGACTCTTTGACCTATATTTCATGCTTGAGTGACTCTGGTTCAGTTTTATGTTAAAGTCCATTTCTCAACAACAACACATTATAGGACAATGATGTTTCATCAAATTAAATGCCTTTATGAGTGCTACCCAAATCTGTGACAATTAGGTATCTTTGACCTACATTTTATGCTTCAGTGACTTTGGTTAAGTTTTGCGTTAAAGTCCATTTCTCAACAACTACACATTATAGGACAATTATTTTTATACCCTGCCACACGAAGTGGCGTGGTATTATGTGATACATTCAGTCGTGTGTCTGTCCGTCCCCTGAAGGTTTCAGACTGATAACTTGTGAACGAAATAACACAAGGTCTTCAAACTTGGTATGCAAATTGTTTACCACAAAACTCAGGTCAAGTTCGATTTTTGGTTCAGAGGTCCCAAGGGGTTTTGGAGTTATGCCCTTTGAACTTTGACATTTTGTGAATTTTAGGGTTTCCGACTGATAACTTGTGAACAAAATAACACAAGGTCTTCAGACTTTGTATTTAAGTTGTTTAACTACAACACTCAGGTCAAGTTCAATTTTTGGTTCAGAGGCCCAAGGCGTTCTGGAGTTATGCCCCTTGAAACTTTGAAATTTTGCGAATTTTAGGGTTTCCGACTGATAACTTGTGAACAAAATTATATATTGTCTTCAAACTTGGTATGTAAGTTGTTTACCACAAAGCTTAGGTCAAGTATGATTTTTGGTTCAGAGGTCCAAGGGGTTCTGGAGTTAAGTCCCTTGAAACTTTGAAAATTTGTGAATTTTAGGGTTTCCAACTGATAACTTGTGCATGAAATAACACAGGGTCTCAAACTTTGTATGAAAGTTGTTTACAACAAAAATCAGGTCATCTTCGATTTTGGTCGCAGAGGTCCAAGAGGTTCTGGAGTTATGCCCCTTGAAACTTTGAAATTTTGCAAATTTTAGGGTTTCGTACTCATAAATTGTGAATGAAATAACATAGTCTGCAAACTTGGTATGTAAATTGTTTACCACAAAACACAGGCCAAGTATAAATTTGGGTTCATTGGTACACATAGTTCTGGAGTTATGCCCCTTTTTTACTTAGAAATTTTGTTAAACGTGGCAGGGTATCATGTAATGCACCATTACTATTTTTCATCAAATTAATTGCCTTGATGAGCACTACCCAAATTATTGACAATGAGGTGACTTTGACCTATAATTTTACGCTTCAGTGACTTTGGTTAAGTTTTGCATTAAAGTCCATTTCTCAACAATTACACATTATAGGACAATGATATGTCATCAAATTAATTGCCTTGATGAGCACTACCCAAATCATTGACAATCAGGTGGCTTTGACCTATATTTTACGCTTCAGTAACTTTGGTTAAGTGTTGCGTTTAAGTCCATTCCTCAAAATCTACACATTATAGGACAATGATATTTCACCAAAGCAATTGCTTTGATGAGTACTACCCAAGTCATTGACAATAAGGTGGCTTTGACCTACATTTGACACTTCAGTGACTTTTGTTAAGTTTTAAGTTTAAGTCCATTTCTCAACAACTTCACATCATTGGACAATAATATTTCATCAAAGTTATTGCCTTGACGAATACAACCGAAAACATTGACAATAAGGTTGCTTTGACCTAAATTTTACGCTTCAGTGACTTTGGTTAAGTTATGCATTAAAGAACATTTCTCAACAACTACACATTATATTACAATAATATGTCATAAAATTAATTGCCTTGATGAGCAGTACCCAAATTAATGACAATTAAGTGGCTTTGACCTACATTTTAATATGAGGTTATCCTTTGCGATAAATCTTTTGGTGGGGCATCCGTGTCTTACAGGCACATTCTCTAGTTTTTATATTGGCTGGAAGCCGATTTTCCGGGAGATATTTTGGGAATTTTGGGGGTTAAAGAAGCCATTGAAAATCCGGGAGATTTCCATGCTCCAGTTGGGAGATCACATGTATGATCAATTATGCCTGCACAGAACACCTTGTAAGCGCAACTCCTCTTAAAACCATGGGAAGGATTTTGAAGAAACTTTACATAAAGGTAGGACACTATATTATAGAGATTTGCATGAAGGCATTTAATTACTGTCCGACACTGTGAAGAGAAACTAATTTAGTTTTATCTTTTAATTGATTCCTCCTGCAAGGAATTTTTTTATCCACTCGCCCCAAGAAGTTGGGGAGGGGATATAGCGTTTTACCCGTTCGTCCGTCCGTTCGTCCGTTCAAACTTAAGACCATATATCTTTTGAATAACAAGTCGTAGATGGACAATGTTTTGTCCATGGATGCATCTTGAGGAGTACTTGAGGTTGATATATAGAATATGTGGATTTGACCTACATTTCATGCATGAGTGACTCAGGTTAAAGTTTTTGTAAGAGTCCAGATCTGGGATACTACAACTTGTAGAGGAATAAAATTTTGTATGTAGATGTGTCTTGTAAAGTTACAAAGCTCTACATAAAGATTAGATCACTTTGACCTACATTTCATGCATGAGTGACTCAGGTTTAAGTTTTTTGTAAGAGTCCAGATCTGGAATACTACAACTTGTACAGGAATAATATTTTGTATGTAGATGCGTCGTGTAAAGTTACGAAGCTCCAGATAAAAATTAGGTCACTTTGACCTACATTTCATGCATGAGTGACTTAGGTTAAAGTTTTTGTAAGAGTCCAGATCTGGGATACTACAACTTGTAGAGGAATAATATTTTGTATGTAGAGGTGTCTTGTAAAGTTAGGAAGCTCCAGATGGAAATTGAGTCACTTTGACCTACATTTCATGTGTTACAGCTTGGATTTTAGATACTACAACTTGTAGAAGAATAATATTTTGTATTTAGATGCATCTTGTAAAGTTACAAAGCTCCAGATAAAAATAGGTCAGTTTGACCTACATTTCATGCATGAGTGACTTAGGATAAAGTTTGTGTTACAGTCTGGATTTTAGATACTACAACTTGCAGAAGATTTATCTTTCATCAGTAGATGCATATATGCTTTAGGTATGAGGCTCCTGATTGAAATAAGGTCACAACATTTCTTGCATGACTGGCTCAGATTTAAGTAACAAGCCAGATCTTGAATGGTACAACTTCCTTGAGTGCTTATATTTCTAGACAAACATTCAATAAACGGGCAAGGGGATTAGCTGTCGTTTCCGACTGCCCCTTCTCTTGTTGACTTTGACTTTGACAATTTTTTCGACGAAATAATTCAAAGGGTAGATATTTTAAAATAAAGGTAAGGGATTAAAACACTTTTTAGCCCATTTGCAACGAGGTTGAACTCTGCTATTGGTTTGGTGATGTGGGTGGGCAGGTGTCAAACATTGGTTTCCGGGTGATAACTCAAAAAGTTTACATCCAATTGAAATGAAACTTGGATATTTTGTTGGGTACCAGGAGGGAGGAACCTTATTGATTTTGGAGGAAGTAGGTCAAAGTCACAGTGACCGAAAATGGACTGAAAATTTCTTGAAAATTAGGTTTCCAGATGATAACTCAAGAAGTTAACATCTTATTGAAATGAAACTTGGATATATACATATTAGGATCATCAGACACTGCATGTGCATGCATCTCTGATGGTAGGTCAGCATCAAAGCAATAGAGGTGACTTTGACCTACATTTTCTGCTTGAGTAACTTACATTTAAGATAATGTCCGAGTTAAGATCTCAGTCACTTTACGTGATATCTTTGATGTTAGGTCGTCATCAAGGCAAAAAAGCATTTTCTGATTGAGTGACTTGCATTCAAGTTAACATCTGAGTTTGATCTCAGTCACTATACATGATAGGATCATCTTACCTTTCTCATGCTTTCATCTCTGATGGTAGGTCAGCATCCAGGTAAAATTAAGTCACTTTGACCTACATTTTAAACTTGATCGACTTACATTCAAGTTGACATCAGTCACTGTACATGATAGGATCATCTTACTTTGCAACTACATGGTAGGTCAGCATCCTTGCAAAAATATGTCCCTTGACCTACATTTTTCAATTGAGTGACTTACATTCAAGTTTACTTTTTGAGTTTAGATCTCAAGTCGCTGTATATGGTAGGATTTTTTAAGCTTGCACATGCATGCATCTCGGATGGTATGTCGGCATCCAGGCAAAAGTTGGTCACTGAGACCTACATTTTCTGCTTTCAGTGACTCACATTTGAATTTAGATCTCGGTTCAAATTACAGTTCCTGTACATAGTAGGATCATTCAAAAGCGAGTTCATAGCGGTACATGTAGATTTTTTTCCCCATATTTATGCATGAATTTTTAATTGTAGATCAGGCAAAATAAGGTAACTGTGACAATGAGCCATAGTGAGGCAAACTTTGTAATCTTTGATTACCTATTTTATTTTTTTGTTAGGAGTATTTTGTCAGATGAGCAATACAGCCTCTAGTTGGAATTGCTCTGATAAAAATGACTATTACTTCATACAACTGCAAATAGAAAATATGTTTTAAATCTGATGAAAATGTATATTTTTAAGGATATGAATATATATAACATATGTAGGACTACTGTTGAAACAGGCAGTATTGTAGACCATATTAAATGTAAGCCAATTCTTGAATGTGTTACAGTATAACTTTAAAACAAATTAAAATACCAGTTCAGGAAAAAATCAAATCTTTATTTGAAGACACTGTTTACATTGCAGGAAATGATATGCAGCCATATGTTACTTTAGTGATTAGTCCATTAGTAGATATAATCAACAGACCAAATACTCCAAAGACTTTATTAGAAAATACAGGTATTTATTTTTATTTTAGAGCAAAATATACATTTTTCAATAAATCTTTTTGCATTTTTAGTTCGCCTCAACGAAGTTGAGGTGGACTATCGGAGTACCCCTGGCATCCGCGTCTACGTCCGCGTCCGCATTTGGGCATATATCTCTGCAACTATGAA
The DNA here is from genome assembly GCA_002080025.1 of Modiolus philippinarum. Taxonomy (NCBI): domain Eukaryota; kingdom Metazoa; phylum Mollusca; class Bivalvia; order Mytilida; family Modiolidae; genus Modiolus; species Modiolus philippinarum. The sequence goes on along the minus strand of MJUU01006679.1, from coordinate 76,545 downwards.
GGGTAGGGTCATCAAACTTTGTGTGCAGATGCATCTTGGGCTATCTCACAGCCTCCAAGAAAATTAGGTCTCTTTGACCTATATTTTCCACTTGACTGGCTTTCATTTAAATTTAGGTCCGAGTTGATATCTCAGTAACTGTACATGGTAGGATCATCTAACCTTGCATGTGCATGCATCTTTGGGGGTAGGTCAGCATCCAGGCAAAATAAGGTCACTTTGACCTATATTTTCCGCATGAGTGACTTACATTCAAGTTTATGTCCAAGTTCAGATCTAAGTAACTGTACATGGTACGATCATCTAACTTTGCATCTGCATGCATCTTTGGTGGTAGTTCATCATCCAGGCAAAATTAGGTCACTTTGACCTATATTTTCCGCATGATCGACTTGCATTCAAGTTTACGTCCAAGTTCAGATCTAAGTAAATGTACATGGTACCATCATCTAACTTTGCATCTGCATGCATCTTTGGCGGTAGGTCAGCATCCAGGCAAAATTAGGTCACTTTGACCTATATTTTCCTCATGATCGACTTACATTCAAGTTTTCGTCCGAGTTCAGATATAAGCAATTGTACATGGTAGGATCATCTAACCTTGCATGTGCATGCATCTTTGGGGGTAGGTCAGCATCCAGTCAAAATTAGGTCACTTTTACCTATATTTTCCACATGATCGACTTACATTCAAGTTTACATCAGAGTTCAGATCTAAGCAACTGTACATGGTAGGATCATCTAACCTTGCATGTGCATGCATCTTTGGGGGTAGGTCAGCATCCAGGCAAAATTAGGTCACTTTGACCTATATTTTCCGCATGATTGACTTACATTCAAGTTTGCGTCCGAGTTCAGATTTAAGTAACTGTACATGGTAGGATCATCTAACCTTGCATGTGCATACATCTTTGGCAGTGGGTCAGCATCCAGGCAAAATTAGGTCACTTTTCCATTTATGTCGGAATTCAGGTCTCGATAACTGTACATGGTAAGATCATCTAGCCTTTGTATACATGCATAAGGGATGGTAAAGGAGCACCCTGGCCAAATTGGGTTTCTGTGTCCATGTGCCATAACGAGGCGAACTTTGTGATTGTTGATTACCTATGTTTTTCTTTACATACACACAGAATTTTGCCTGCCATATTTGGGTGTAGCATTGCTAGTTTCTCCGCTTCTCTGTTGCTGTATGCACAAGGAATAAGAGATAAATGAATAACATAATCCACATAGCATACACATAAAAAGAGTAGGAAAATAGAAAATACTTTAGATATCAACAAAAAATACAATTATTGCATTAAAAAGCACTCACATATGAACTCTCAAGAAACAAACAGTGATATTATGTGCTCTGGAAGGGTAAGAATGTCCTGCTGTGCTCTTTCTATGGTATATTGTCAAATATGTTTAGAAGAAGAAACTCTAGCATGTCTATGTGAAAATGTTCATTTTCATTTTTGAGATTGACATGTCATATCTTTTACATCATGGCATTGTGATGGGCCATAGGAAGGGATTAAAGTAAAAACGGGTTTATTTTAGAAACATTTTAAAATTCAGTGAATTAACAACATGCTTGACAGTTTTGAATAAAGGAAAAGGTCGGCAGAAAGGGTGCACAGCTTTTACAGAATCACCAATAATATTTGAGGTCTTAATAGTGTGAATGTAGACTCTTTGTTTTGGTATGATGATTAAGTTCCAGTTGACCAATCTTTGAAAAAATATGGCACCTGCGTCTGCATCCCAATTTAGTTGTATATCTCTGCAATTATGCAGCCATTTACTTTTGCACACAGGTGGATCTTTCATTGACCGACAGCCTCATAGAAAATTTGGCTGCTTTTGATATGTCTTCTACTTGAATGACTAACATTCATGTTTGCACCCAAGTTCATACCTCACAGGTCTCCATCATATTTTCATCTAGATTAGCTTACATTCAAGTTACATCTGATTTCATATCTCACAGGTATCATGTATAGTTTGCATCCATGGTGTCTGACAAATTAGTTGTTTGATTTCAAGTTTGCATCCAAGGTCTAGGACATATTTTTCTGCTTGATTGACTTGAATTAAGTTTGCATCTCAACAGTTCTGACATATTTTCTCTTGATTAACTTCAAGTTTGCATCCAAGATTTTCTTGCATTCTCTTGATGGAAAGATCATCTAGGCAAACTTTGTAAAGCTTGATTACCTATGCTTCGTTAGTCTGAGTTTAAAAGCTTTTCTGGTAATAGCCAGGTTGAGCTCTTGCCACCTCTCTTCTTTCATACTAAACGTCATTAAAAAACTCCTCTGAAATTGCTAAGCCATTTGAAACCAAACTTGGTCACAATTTTCTTTTAAAAATTGTGTCCTGCAGTTCTGCAACTCATCCTAGATGCCAGCATCTGTTATGGTTTATGATTTTCAGACATTCAAAGATCTATCTTAACGTTTGTCTTCACGACAGGGTTATTGTTCCAGAATTGTGTGCAGTCTGTGCAACTGGAGCATTTAAATCCATATTTGTTCAGAGCAACAGCAACCATTTTTTAGCTCTCCTGACCAAAAGGGTCAGTGTGAGCTATTGCCATCACTTGGCATCCGATCCGACAGAAAACATGGCTACCAGCACGGAACTTTTGTTTAACATTGGACCCTATGGGAAAAATCACATTTTCATCTTGTGCTCTGAAACCACTGAAGCAAATTCAACCAAACTTTACAGAAATGATGAATCAATGGTCCTTTACAATGATTGGTCATTTTGCTCCGATCCGACAAAAAACATGGCCGCCAGCACGGAACATAGTTTAACATAAGACCCTATGGGAAAATCATATTTTCATCTTGTGCTCTGAAACCACTGAAGCGAATTCAACCAAACTTTACAGGAATGATGTACTAAAGGTCCTTAACAAAGTCTGCTCATTTCTTTTTGAATCGATAATAAAAAATGGCCGCCATTGCAGAACTTAGGGTTAACATTGGACCCTATGGGAAAAATCACATTTTCATCTTCTGCCTGAAATGGCTGAAGCAAATTCAACAAAACTTTACAGGAATGATGTATGGAAGGTCCTTAACAATGATTGCTCATTTTGTTTCGATCCGACAAAAAACATGGCCGCCAACACGGAACATGGTTTAACATTGGACCCTATGGGAAAAATCACATTTTCATCTTCTGCTCTTAAACGGCTGAAGCAAATTCAACCAAACTTTACAGAAAAGATGTATGGAAGGTCTTTTACAAAGTTTGCTCATTTCGTTCCGATCTGACAAAAAGCATGGCCGCCAGCGTGGAACTTAAGTTTAACATTGGACCCTATGGGAAAAATAAAATTTTCGTTTTCTGCTCTGAAACCACTGAAGCAAATTCAACCAAACTTAACAGGAATTATGTACTAAAGGTCCTTAACAATGATTGCTCATTTCCTTCCAATCTGACAAAAAACATGGCTGCCAGCACGGAACATGGTTTAACATTGGACCCTATGGGACCCTATGGGAAAAATCACATTTTCATGTTCTCCTATGAAAGGACTGAAGCAAATTCAACCAAACTTTACAGGAATGATGTACCAGAGGTCCTTCACAAAGAATGCAAATTTTATGTTTAACCTTGAACCCTATGGGAAAATTCACATTTTAATCTTCTCCTCTGAAACAGCTGAAATTGCTGAAGCAAATTCAACCAAATTTACAGGAATTATGTAAGGAAAGTTCTATGCAAAGATTGCTCATTACAAAAAATGTCGTGCTGCCAGGGCAGAATATAGATTAATATTTGACCCTATGGGAAATTGATCATTTAGTCACCCTCTATTAAATTACTGAAGCAAATTTAACCAAAATGAATTGGAATATTTATGGAACTACACCTTAACATTAAACCCTGAGGGGAAAAAATCATTTTTAATCATCAAGATACACATGGCTTATATTAGAAGCATTTTGTCAGGTGAGCGATTCAGTTATCTTCTCCTCTGAAACCACTGAAGCAAATTCAACCAAACTTAAGAGGAATGATGTACTAAAGGTCCTTAACTACGACTGCTCATTTTGTTCCGATCCAATAAAAAACATGGCCGCCAGCACGGAACTTAATTTTAACATTGGACCCTATGGGAAAAATCACATTTTCATCTTCTCCTCTGAAACTACTGAAGCAAATTCAACCAAACTTTACAGGAATGATGTACTAAAGGTCCTCAACAAATATTGCTCATATCGTTTGGATCCGATAAAAACCATTGCTGCCAGAGCAGAACTTGATTTCACATTGGACCCTATGGGAAAATACACAGTTTCATCTTTTCCTCTGAAACCACTGAAGCAAATTCAACCAAACTTTACAGGAATGATGTACTAAAGGTTCTCAACAAAGATTGCTCATTTTGTGTGGATCCGATAAAAAACATGGCCGCCAGCCAGCGTGGAACATAGTTTAACATTGGACCCTATGGGAAAATCACATTTTCGTCTTCTCTTCTGAAACCACTGAAGCAAATTCAACCAAACTTTACAGGAATGATGTATTAAAAGTCCTTAACAGAGATTGCTCATTTCGTTCGAATCCGATAAAAAACATGGCCCCCAGCGCGGAACTTAGGTTTAACATTGGAGCCTATGAGAAAATCTTTTCATCATCTTCTCTGAAACTATTCAAGCAAATTTAACTAAACTGAATTGGAATGATGTATAAAAGGTCCTTTGCAAAGATTACTCATTCAAAGGGATCAGACAAAAAACAATGGGCTAATGGAGAACATAGCTAAATATTAGACTTCATTGGTAAAAAACATTATTTTTGGTCATGAATGGTATTGTAGCATTTTGTCAGCTGAGCGATACAGGCTCAGTCTCTGAGCCTCTAGTTATATTTCCATTAGTTTGTGTGCAGCTAATTACTGGGTCTAGTTATACCCCCGCTCCGAAGGAGGGGGGTATACTGTTTTACCTCTGTCCATCCGTCATTCAGTCATTCCGACTGTCTGTGACGCATATTTTCGTCGCATTTTTCTCGGCAACTACACATGACAGCCACTTGGTATTTGATATGGTGCATCAGTATAGGGTCCTATACTGTGCCTCCCCTTTTCGGCCATATTGGATCACCACTTCCTATTTACCGATTTTGTGGCTTTTTAGCTCACCTGGCCTAAAAGGCCATGTGAGCTTTTCCCATCACTATGCGTCCGTCCTCCGTCTGTCTGTCTGTCAACAATTTCAAAAATCTTCTCCTCTGAAACCACTGGGCCAAATGTAACCAAACTTGGCCTGAATCATCACCAGAGTATGGCTTCTCAAAATTGTGTTCGATTAGGCCGTAGGTCAAACAACATGGCCGCTGTTACTAAAAATAGAACATAGGGGTAAATTGCAGTTTTTGGCCAATAACTCGAAAACTGTTACAGATATCAAAAATCTGATGCGGGGGTAAAAATGATCAGCATGGCAAGATCTACCTGCCCTGCAATTTTGAAGAAAATCTGAAAACCCATCTCGGAGTTATAGCCCTTTTTCTGTTAAATTTTCAAAATTTTTGCATTTTTTATATTTTATTTCATAAACAGACAGAGGTCAAGTGTAAATTGCAAAAATGTTCAGCATATCAAGGTCTACCCACCTTGAAATTTTGAAGAAAATCCATAATTCCTTGTAGGAGTTATTGCCCTTTTTTCACCAAATTTTTAAAATTTTCGTATTTTTCATCTTTTATTTCTGAAACTATAGAAGATGAAGGTCAAGTGTAAACTGATGAATTGTTTGCTATGCTGTGGTGACTTCAAAACTGATGTTGAAAATTGTTCCTTGACCGCCATTTTCAAAATGGCTGCCCTAAAAAGGGTGGGAAAATTCAACATTGTCCGATTTCAATGAAATTTGGTTTCCAAATAGATATTGATGTTGCGACTTCAAAATTGGTGTTGAAAATTGTTCATTGACTGCCATTTTCAAAATGGCCACCAAAAAGGCAGGAAAATTCAACATTGTCCAATTTCAATGAAATAGATATTGATGTTGCGACTTCAAAACCGGTGTTGAAAATTGTTCGTTGACCGCCATTTTCAAAATGGCCGCCAAAAAAGGCGGGAAAATTCAACAGTGTCCGATTTCAATGATATTTGGTTTCCAAATAGGTCTTGATGTTGCAACTTCAAAACTGATGTTAAAAATTGTTTCTTGACCCCCATTTTTAGCTCACCTCACGATAGTGAGGGGGGCTTATGTGATACCCCTAGCGTCCGCTTCGGCGTCGGCATCCGCGTCCGGTTAGGAAGAATGGTTAAGGTCCATTCCTGCTTACTGACATGCCCCACATCAACCATATTGGTATGCCTGATGCATTTTGGGATGAGGACTGGAATGCATGCTTCAGATGCTGTCTCTGACCTACATTTTACGCATGAGCGACTTGGTTAGGTACAATGGTTAAAGTCCATTCTTACTTACTGACATGGCCCACATCAACCATACTGGTATGTATGATGTGTTTTGGGATGACAACAACAATGCATGCTTCGGATGCTGTCTCTGACCTACATTTTACGCATGAGCGACTTGGTTAGGTAGAATGGTTAAAGTCCATTCCCGCTTACTGACATG
>MJUU01006679.1:30772-48819 GCA_002080025.1 Modiolus philippinarum | reverse complement strand
ATGATGAGTTGTACCGTGTAAGCTATTTTCAAGTTTGTGGCGCTACTACTTCCTGTTTGCAGATACATTAATACTTAGTTTCATATACCACTACTAATGAAAATTTTTCGTCAAAGTTTTCTCTTCTTCCAAAAGTGGAAATGATTTCATATTTGGTCTGGAGCTTCATGATGATGAGTTGTACCGTTTAAGCTATTTTCAGGTTTGTTGCCGTACTACTTCCTGTTTACCGATACATTGGTATGTTGATACTTAGCCTAAATTAAGTTTTTTGAATAACATGAAAAGACGCAGTTGACTTTAAAGATCAGCCTTTTATTTAAACTTCTTATTACATTGGGCATGCGGGGGTATTCATTTGTGGCCCAGTGGACCACAGTACCTCTAGTTTATATCACAGTTAACTTGTTGGGTTGATGTAAGGTATTGCTACAGGATATAAGCTATCGCCATCAGTAGGTGTCCATTCTACAGTATAAGTGGTTATTTTCGTGGGATGCAAATTTGGTAAATTCTTTGAAATTGCTAGACTTTATTTTTGCTGGTTTCAAATTTTCGCGATTTACATTTTAAAGTCTCGTATTTAATTAAATTTCGCGGTATGCAATTAAAGCGAAAATAACCACTTACATGGTATGTTATCTACTTGGTAACTTCACATTTGTTTATCTTTTCTAAAGCCACCATTTTTAGCTCACCTGGCTATGCCAGGGTGAGCTTTTGCCATCACTTGGCGTCCGTCGTAAACTTTTCTTTAAAAATCTTCTCCTCTGAAACCACTGGGCCAATTTAATCCAAACTTGGCCTTGGTCATCACCAATGTATGTAGTTTAAAAAATATGTTCGGTTAGTCCGAGGGCCAAACAACATGGACGCTGTTACTAAAAATAGAACATAGGGGTAAATTGCTGTTTTTGGCAAATAACTCGAAAACCGTTGCAGATATCAACTGCCAGTCTGACATGGGATAAAATTGTTCAGAAGGCCGAGGTTTATCTGCTCCGCAATTTTGAAGAAAATCTGAAAACCTGTTTTAGAGTTATAGCCCTTTTTCCATAAATTTTTCAAAATTTATGCATTTTTTATTTTTTATTTCAAAAACTGCAACAGATAGAGGTGAAGTGTAAATTGGAATAATGTTCAGCATATCAAGATCTATTTACTCTGAAATTTTGAAGAAAATCAAAAGGCCTGTGTAGGAGTTGTTGATTGATTTTCACCATTTTTTTTTTTTTTTTTTTTTTTTCAATGCCATATGGTTTATTGGTTATTTCCCTTTAAATTCTGTGTTCAAATCTTCTTTGGTTAACTTTTCTCTTTTAAGCTTTAGAGAAATTCCCTGCTATAGCTATGTTCAAACAATTATTTTTATTTGTAATTAAGAGCAAAAACAGTGTTTTTGTACAAATTTTTACAATTTTTTGCAAAAATACTTTCTTAATCTTTACCTTATTATATGTTACAATTATTTTTCTATATAAGATATTTTGTCTTACAAAGATGTATTTGATTGGGCACTGTACTATGTGCTTTGCTGCAACGAAGTAACAAGCAGTTTCCTGGCTTTGTAGCCTGCAGAATTTGTTGAATAATTTAAGCCTATAATGATCTAGTGATGACATTACCTTGAGAACCACAGATGGATTTGATTACTACATGGCATGTATGATGCTATGAGGTGCTGACTAAGTATTGTGACTTTGGTGCCTATATATCATCCAACATGGCCATCTGCGGGGAACTTAATTTATTACTGGACTGTATGGAAAGAGCACATAAAGAATTTTTTATCTGAAACAACTTTGCTAGTTAGAATAAAACTTAATCACAATGCATCTTAGATGGTCCCCTTCAAAACAGATGTCCCTCAAGTCTGCACCTTATGCAAACTGGCTACCAATGGGAAACATAGTTTAATATTGGAGTACTTTCAAAGATCTTCTTCTTTAAAACCATTTGGCCAATTGGAAATAAACTTTGGCACAACACTTAATTTTCTTTAAAATTGTGTCCTGCAGATCCATCCCTTATCCAAGATGGCAGGCAATAGGGAAAATAGTTTGATCATATAACATAAATGTTTGTTTACATAGTTTGAAAATGAGACCCTTTAACATAGAAGTTTATTTGAATTTATGTATTGACCATGGTCCGGGTGAGCGATACAGGCTCTTAAGAGCCTCTTGTTTTTAACCCCCCCTCCCCCACGTAGTGGCAAGGTATTATATGATACCCTGAGTCGCGTGTCCATTCTTCCGTCTGTGTGTCCCCCAAAAGTTTCCAACTGGTAACTTTTAAAACGAAATAACACTACAGTCTTCAAACTTGGTATGTAAGTTGTTTAAGAAATAGTTCATGGGCGCCTGTGGTTTGTTGGAGATTTACATATGGAGGACCATTACTTTCGTTAATATTTTACCCAGAGTGTAGCACAGTAAACAAGAATATTTGACACCCACATGTAAATCGACTACAAACCACTGGTGATTATGAATTATTGTGCCTCCCCTTTTCGGCCATATCGAATCACCACTTCCTGTTTACCGACTTTGTGACTTTTTATACGACCGCAGAAATTTTGCGGTCGTATTATGGTATGGCGCAGTCGGTGGCGTCTGTGGCCAGCATAACTTTGTTTCTAGTGGACGCATCATCTTCAAATTTCAGTATGAGGTTTCTTGGCATAAGGTTAAGCCTGGGTTTTAATTTTAGGTTTGTAGCCTGTTTTAGAAAAAGGGGTAAAAATGAGTATTTTCGTGTCTGTGGACAGCATAATTTTGGTTCCAGTGAACGGATCATTCTCAAATTTTAGTATGATGTTTCTTTGCACATTCTTTAGCCGAAGCTATAATTTTATGTTCCTGGCCCTGCCCGTTTCAGAAAAAGGGGTTAAATTGGTCGTTTTGAAACCAAACTTGGCCACAATAGTCCTTAGATGGTCCCCTGCAAAAAAGTTGTTTTTCAGATCTGCGGGATATCCAAGATGGCCGCCAAAGGGGATCATAGTTTTAACATAGGGCCCTATGGGAAAATACTTTCAAAGATCTTCTCCTCTGAAACTACTTGGCCACAATAGTCCTGAGATGGTCCCCTGCAAAAAAGGTGTTTTTCAGATCGGTGCTATATCCAAGATGGCCGCCAGCAGGGATCATAGTTTTAACATTGGACCCTATGGGAAAACAATTTAAAAGATCTTCTCCTCTGAAACTTCTTAGTCAATTGAAACCAAACTTGGCCACAATAGTCCTTAGATGGTCCCCTGCAAAAAAGTAGTTTTTCAGATCCGTTCTATATCCAAGATGGCAGCCAGCGGGGATCATAGTTTTAACATTGGACCCTATGGGAAACCACTTTCAAAGATCTTCTCCTCTGAAACTACTTGGCCAATTGAAACCAAATTTGGCCACAGTAGTCCTTAGATGGTCCCCTGCAAAAAAGTTGTTTTTAGATCCGTGCTATAATCCAAGATGGCTACCAGCAGGGATCATAGTTTTAACATTGGACCCTATGGGAAAACACTTTCAAAGATCTTCTGTGAAACTTTTCAGCCAATTGTAACCAAACTTGGCCTTAATAGTCTTTAGGTTGCCGCCCTGCAAAAGAGTTGTTTTTCAAGTCTTTGCTTAATGCAAGATGTCTGCCAGCGGGAACAGTTTTAACATTTGACCCAATTGGAAAACATTAAAAGATCTTCTCCTGAAATTGCATTGCCAATAATGAAAACATACTTGGTCACAACGGGCCATAGTTGTTCCTGTTTGAAAAATTTGCCTGGCTTGTCTTCATGGCATTCAAGATTGCCCCAGTGGGGAACATAGTTTAACCTTGAGACCTATCGGAAGCCTATCGCAAAGCATTTAAAGATGTTCTCCTCTGAAAATATTTAGTCAATTGGAACCAAAATAAGACTCAATGGTCCCCTTGAAGAAAGGTGACAGTAGAACTGCACCCCCATCCAAAACAGCTGCCAGTCTGGAATATAGTTTAACTTGAGATAATATAACATCAATGTCTATTAACAAATTTGAAAATAATGCCCTTAAAACATTTGAATTATTTTAACTGCATAAATCAGCCGTGGCCCAGGTGAGTGATACAGGCTCTTGAGAGCCTCTTGTTTATTTTCATCAGATTGTTTTATTTGGATTCTTCTTGATACAAGCTTTCAGTACTATGTCAAAGGATTTGGTGTAGTTCTTAACGTTTTGGAGCTTTAAGGTTTTTCCCATTATAGCCGTATATTGAAATTTTTCGTCAAGGATTTCTCAGCCTGTGTATGCAGTAATGATTTCAAATTTGCAGATTACCTAAAATTTTTATTTTTCATTGGATTTTAACTGGATTATTTTTTTATGGTTTCTTAGCTATAAGGGGTCGAAGGGGCCAAAATTGCGTTTTTATGCCCCCGCCGTTAGGCGACGGGGGCATTAAGTTTTACTCTTGTCCGTACGTCCATCCGTACAAATACATCCGAAAAGTTTCGCCAAGGATTTCTCAGCTTAAGTATGCAGTAATGATTTGATATTTGGTCTGAGGCTTTAGTAGGATGAGTTGTACCGTGTCTCCCCTTTTCAAGTCCGTAACTCATCTACTTCCTGTTTGACGACAACTTTGATTTTTTCCCATTTAGCCATGTATTGAAATTTTTCGTCAAGGATTTCTCAACTTGTGTATGCAGTAATGATTTAATAATTGGTCTGAAGCTTTAGTATGATGAGTTGTACTGTTTTTCAAGTCCGTAACTCATCTACTGCCTGTTTGACGACAACTTTGATTTTTTCCCATTAAAGCCATATATTGAAATTTTTCATCAAAGATTTCTCAGCTTGTGTATGCAGTAATGATTTGATATTTGGTCTGAAGCTTAAGTATGATGAGTTGTACCGTGTCTCCCCTTTTCAAGTCCATGACTCATCTACTTCCTGTTTGACGACAACTTTGATTTTTTCGCATTTAAGCCAGATATTGAAATTTTTCATCAAGGATTTCTCAGCTTGTGTATGCAGTAATAATTTGATATTTGGTCTGAAACTTTAGTATGATGAGTTGTACCGTGTCTCCCCTTTTCAAGTCCGTAACTCCATCTACTTTCTGTTTGACAACTTTGATTTTTTTCCCCATTATAGCCATATATTGAAATTTTTTCGTCAAGGATTTCTCAGCTTGTGTATGCAGTAATGATTTGATATTTGGTCTGAAGCTTTGGTATGATGAGTTGTACCATGTCTCCCCTTTTCTGGTCTGTCACTCATCTACTTCCTGTTTCCTGATATCTGTATGGTGGGGGCATCCGTGTCCCATGGACACATTTTCCTTTATTTTCAAAATAATATGCAATTTTATTTTTGATCAGATTTTGATGGGATTTTTATACGCCCGTCGAAAGACAGACGTATTATGGTACACCCTCAATCCGTCTGTCCATCCGTTAACTCATTTGGTTTCCGGAGATTTTTGTGTAGCCTGCTGTAAGCAGAGTCGACACATGGGGATTACTATCAGTCGTCTTGCGTTGTCTCTGTCGTCCATTGGTTTTTTAATCGGCAACTCCTTCAAAACTACTAGTCCAATTCCATCCAAACTTTCAGGATATCTTGTTCACTTGATGTTGTTGCGCACCTGTTACTTAGAATTTTGATTTTACAGATTTTAGAGGTTCACAGAGCCAAAATTGCTCATTTGTGAGTCTGTCAGTATTTGAATCTGTAACTCCTTCAAAACTGCTAGTCCAATTCCAACCAAACTTTCAGGATATGTTGTTTACTTGGTTTAGTTGTGCACCTGATACTTAGAATCTGGATTTTACAGATTTTAGAAGTTCAAAGAGCCAAAATTGCTCATTTGTGAGTCTGTTGGTTTTTGAATTCGCAACTCCTTCAAAACTGCTATTCCAATTCCAACCAAACTTTCAGGATGTTGTTCACCTGATGTAGATGTGCACCTGATGCTTAGAATTTGATTTTATAGATTTTAGAGGTTCATAGAGTCAGAATTGCTCATTTGTGAGTGTTGTCAGTTTTTGAATCTGCAACTCCTACAAAACTGCTTGTCTGATTCCAACCAAACTTCCGGGATATGTTATTTACCTGGTGTAGTTGTGCACCTGATTCTTAGAATTAAGATTTTACAGATTAAGAGGTTCACAGAGCCAAAATTGCTCATTTGTTACTCTGGTTTGTTAATCTGCAACTCCATCACAACTATAGGTCAGATTCCAACCAAACTTGCAGGATATGTTGTTCACCTGATCTTATTGGCCATCTTCTGATACATAAAAATTTGATTTTACTGATTTTACAGGTTCATTGAGCCAAAATAGCTCATTTGTTTATTCAGTTTATTAGTGTGGAACTCCTTCAAAACTATAGCAGTAAGTCAAATTCCAACCAACCTTTCAGAATATGTTGATCACTTGATATAATTATGCACCTGATACTCAGAATTTTGATTTTACAGATTTTAGAGGTTCACGGAGCCAAATAACTCGTTTGAAAATTTGGTTTGTTAATCTTCCTCCTTCACAAATGTCTGTCGAATTTCAACAATTACTTCCAGTATATGTTGTTCATCAGGTTTCAAATGTCTGTCGAATTCCAACCAATTACTTCCAGTATATGTTGTTTATCAGGTTTGGTAATGCACATTATACTTAAAATTTTGTTTTTTACAGATTTAAGGGTTACACTAAAGACCTGAACGCGGACCTGAAATGACCTGAATAGACCTGAAAATATGCTAACTGGTTGACTAAAATAATCATAACTTTTTTATTTCTGGATGGATTTTTATCATTTTTGGCTTTTTTAAAAGACGAAATAATATTCTTTTAGAATATGAAAAGGCAAATTTGATTTAGCATAATTTTGATGCCAAAAAGCGGACCTGAACGGATAAATGAAAAGACCTGAACGGAAAAAATAATTCATCACTTACTTTATTAAAAAATCTATTTCTTTTGTGTTTTTTCATTTTCCTTAAAAATTTTGTTTTTATTAAAGTATAATAAATGAATTTTTTGAATATGTAAAAAATTTTGGCAATACACAATTTTTTCATTTCAAAAGTTGGACCTGAACGGAGAATTGAAAGACCTGAAGGAACTTGAAATGGGTGGATAGATTTACTAAATTGGACATAACTTTTTTTATTTTTTGACGGATTTTTTTTTCATTTTTGGCTTTTTTGAACCAGTAATTATATTCTCTTAGAATATTAATAAATAATTTGAATTTAACATGATTTTGATACAAAAAAGCGGACCTGAACGGATAAATGAAAAGACCTAAATGGAACTGATAACTCATTACTAACTTTACTAAAAAATCAATAACCTTATATATATATACATAATTTTGTTTTTATTAAAGAAGAATTAATGAAGTTTTTGAATATGTAGATATTTTTGGCAATACACAAATTTTATCCTCAAAAGGTGGACCTGAACGGAGAATTTAAAGACCTGGAAGGAACTTGAAAATGGGTGGATAAATTTACTTAAATTTTTATAATTTAATGATACCAAAGCCATATAGGCATTTAAGTGAATTCATTTTTTTTTATAATTTAATGATAGCAAAGCCATGTAAGAAGTTAATATGACACTCTTGTTAATAAGATATCATTATCGCTGTCAAAACAAAGTGTGCCTATACATACACCATCAGGAAATCCAGTTATCACCTTCAATTACCAAATAGCCTGATGGCAGGTGACAAGCTACTGCCTAATTAGAGCACGCAATACACGTTTATAGAGAAATATAACAAATTCAATTTAAATTTATTTCATAAGAACACAAATAAGCACATTGACCTTAGAAAGAAATTATTCGGAAAACATAAAGAAATTTCGGTAAAGTAACTGATGAATTATCAGTTTCATTCAGGTCTTTTTGTTTCTCCGTTCAGGTCCGCTTTTTTTACATAAATTTATCAGTTAAACTAAAAAAAACTTTTTTATACTATAAAAGGACATATTCCATCTTTAAATAAAACATAAATTAAAAAAAAAACTGCCCAGAAATAAAAAAGGTATGTTTATTTTCAAGTTCACCAAGCCTTCCAGTTCTCCGTTCAGGTCCACTTTTTGACCAAAAAATGTGTATTGCCAAATTTTTTTTACATATTTAAAAACGCCGTTTATTATACTTTAATAAAATCATTTGAATATATCTTTAAAAAAAATTTAAAAAGGAAAAATAAATAATATAAAAATTTTGGATTTTTTGTAAAGTAAGTCATGAGTTATCAGTTCCGTTCAGGTCTTTTCATTTTTCCGTTCAGGTCCGCTTTTTGACACCAAAATCAAGTTAAATCAAAATTTTTTTTTCATATTCTAAAAGAATATTATTTCGTCTTTAAGCAAAGCTAAAATGCAAAAAATCCGTTCAGAAATAAAAAAAGTTATGTCCATTTTAGTAAATCTACCCACCCATTTTCATGTTCCTTCAGGTCTTTCAATTCTCCGTTCAGGTACAACTTTTGAAATGAAAAAAAATTGTGTATTGCCAAAATTTTTTACATATTCAAAAAATTCATTTATTATACTTTAATAAAAACAAAATTTATAAAAGAAAAATGGAAAAACACAAAAGTTATAGATTTTTTAGTAAAGTAAGTGATGAATTATTTTTTCCGTTCAGGTCTTTTCATTTATCCGTTCAGGTCCGCTTTTTGGCATCAAAATGCTAAGTCAAATTTACTTTTTCATATTCTAAAAGAATATTATTTCGTCTTTTAAAAAAGCCAAAAATGATAAAAATCCATCCAGAAATAAAAAGGTTATGATTATTTTAGTCAACTGGTTAACATATTTTCAGGTCTATTCAGGTCTTTTCAGGTCCGCGTTCAGGTCTTTAGTGTAACCCCACCCCAGATTTAAAAGGTTTGCCAAGCAAATAGCTCATTTGTTAATTCAGTTTGTTAATCTGCAAGTTCCCAAAACTGTATTCATATTTTAAACAAATTTGCAGAATATGTTTTTTTTTTCCTAATCTAGCCATGCACATGATACTTAAAATTTAAATTTACAAATTCAGAGGCTCACTGTGCCAAAAATAGCTCTTCTGTAGCGCAGGCTACACAAGTGTTCCATCAATTTTTTCTGTAACTGCTCGACATATTGATTTCATATTTGGTATATGAGTATATCTATGTGAGATACAAATCAAGTTTGAATTTGGTTCCGGTCCGTTGATTTTGTACAGTGTTATGGCCCTTGGAAATTTTTAGAAATATAGGTTTCTAGAGTTTTTTTATCTGTAACCTCTTGACATTGATTTCATATTGGGTATATGAGTATATCTAGGTGAGATACAGATCAATTATGAATTTGGTTCTGGACTTTGTGAAATTATAAGGTTTCCAGAGTTTTTTCTTGGTTCCAGTCAGTTGATTTTGTACAGAGTTATGGCCCTTTGACTTAGTGAAATTTTGAAAAATATAGGTTTCCAGAGTTTTAACTGTAACCGCCTGACATATTGATTTCATATTTGGTATATGAGTATATCTATGTGAGATACAGATCAAGTTGGAATTTAAATCCAGTTGGTTGATTTCGTACAGAGTTATGACCCTTGGACTTCGTGAAATATTTGATATTTGTCAATTCTTACATCTTGGTAAGGCACATATTCTGTTTGATTTTTTTTTCAGTCAAAATTTTGTTGTGGTCCAACAATGCCATAAAGTTCGACTTGACAGTGGATGGGCGTATCATGAGCTCTTGGCGCAGCAGTTTATTGTCCCCCGCCGCAACGCGACGGAGGGACATGCTAATGGCCTGCGTCCATGTGTCACGTTTTTTGTAGGCGCAACTCCTCAGAAACCGTTGGTCAGAATTTATTCAAATTTTACAGGATTGTTAGTCACCATTAGTACTAGATCATATTGCATCGCCATTTTGATTCGTCAAATTTTGTGGGAGTTATGGGACTTTGATTATTTCCACATTGTTATACAATGGCAAATCTTGTGGACGCAACTCCTTAGAAACCACTAGTCAGAATTCATTCAAATTTTACAGGATTGTTAGTCACCATTAGTACTAGAAGCCATTTTGATTCGTCAAATTTTGTGGGAGTTATACCGGTAGTACTTTGATTATTTCCACATTGTTATACAATGGCAAATCTTATGGTCGCAACTCCTCAGAAACCGCTGGTCAGAATTTATTCAAATTTTACAGGATTGTTAGTCACCATTAGTACTAGATCATATCCCGTCGCCATTTTGATTCGTCAAATTTTGTGGGAGTTATGGGACTTTGATTATTTCCACATTGTTATAAAATGGCAAATCTTGTGGACGCAACTCCTCAGAAACTGCTAGTCCGAATTCATTCTTATTTTACAGGATTGTTAGTCGCCATATGTACTAGATCATATCACATCGCCATTTTGATTCGACAAATTTGACGGGAGTTATGGGACTTTATCGACTTAATGCATACTACAACAGAGAAAGACTTTGTTTGGACACATCACCTCATAATCCAATGAAGGGATTTTGCTGAAATTTTGCTTGACTATTTGCCACCTAATGCAGTTGATTGTATCCTGCTGCCATTTTGATTCACAAAATTTTAAATGGGACTTTATCGACTTTACTGCAGCGGCGGGGGACATAGCTACGCGTAGCAATCTTGTTTTCTTTGGATTTTTGTTTTTCATCCAATTTCAATGGGATTTTTTTCTTTAGATTCCTCTCATTGTAGGCTTTAAGTAGTATGTCGTCCGTCTGTCTGTCCGTCCGCCTGTCCACACTTCTCATTTTAATGAAACTTTAGACAAAGGAAGGACATTATATGGAGATGTGCATGAAGGAATGTAATAATTGTTCGAAACCATGAATGGAGATAATTTTACTGTGACTTTAATTGATTCCTTCTGCAATGATCGTATTTTTCAAAGAAATGATTTAAAGCGTAGATATTGTTAAATCAAACTGTTGGAGAGACACACTTTTTTCATTGTAATCCTCTTCAAAAGTTGTTTTCAGTGTTGTAATGAAATTTCTCAAATGCTTATGATTTTTGTGTGAAATGTCAAATAGGCTAAAAAAGGGTTTATTTTATATTTGTTTGATTTCAACAGAGTATTTTCATAAGAACCCTTGTGAAAAGTTCTTTATTGACGATTGTATCATTGTGTCCATACTTGTATTGTGTCCACACTTGTACTGTGTCCACACCTGTATTATGTCCACACCAACTTAAATTTGCACTTACTATATCAATTCAGGATTCAATTAGCGGGGGTATATTTGGCTGCCATTCGGCGACAGCTCTTGTTTTCTTTAGATTCCTCTTGTTATAAGCTTTTGGTAAGTATGCCAATAGATTTGGCTTAGCTCTTACCTTTTCAAAGCCATATGGGTTAAAATGGCCAAAATTGTAATTTTTATAAATATGTGAAATCTTTTGTTTTTCATTGGATTTCAATCAGATTTTCAGTTGGATTCCTTTTAACATAAGTATGTGACATTTCTCTTATCATTTCTGAGCTATAAGGTGCCAAACCGTGGGCCGAAACTGCAGTTGTTCAGATAAGCTAAAATGTTTAATTTTCACCTCATTTCAATGGGATTTTTGCTGGTAGTCAACAGAAATTGCATAGCTCTTATGTTTCTGATCTGTAAGGGATCAAAAGGGTTGATTTTTATTTTCCCAAGTTTGTTTCTGACAGAGACATATAATTAAAGAGATTGGCAACTTGACGAATTCTCTAGAAATCATGCCACCATCGAGACTTCGATAAAACTT
Organism: Modiolus philippinarum; assembly: GCA_002080025.1. Taxonomy (NCBI): domain Eukaryota; kingdom Metazoa; phylum Mollusca; class Bivalvia; order Mytilida; family Modiolidae; genus Modiolus; species Modiolus philippinarum. The sequence continues at coordinate 37,059 of MJUU01006679.1, read as the reverse complement.
CCACTTCACAAACATAATTTGCTAATTATCTCGATAATGTATGAAAAATCACAATAAAACTATCTAAACACAACTAACACGGTTAAATACTTTCCAGTTTTCAAAAATAGGGAGTTGTAATCATGGAAATAAAAGAGGAGTTTCAACAGTAAACAAGGCACATCAAGATCTTCATTGTCAGATTTCCACATGAAGTCTCCGCTTTATTTGCCAATATCTTTTTTATTAATCAATATTTCTAATTCAAACTTTTGAAACACAAATATAAAATAATTAAGGAAAACAATTCACCTTTCGGTTTAGAAATATGTCAACTTAATTAAAAGTAGTTTAAGATGTTCTGATGTGGCCGTACCATGTTTGGTGTGATTATTATGGGGTGATAGTAGAGTTGCCAATCTCTGTAATTATATGTCTCTGTGTCTGGTGATTAATGTGTCAACTCTTTACTGTGTCCACATTCATTTCAAATTATAGTTGTTCAAATTTAAGTGGTCAACATGCTGCAGTTACATCATACTTCGCTTTGCTTAGCCCTTTATTCAAAAAGGAGATTAGAATCTAGAATTTATATATAATGGCCTTAAATAATCTTGTAAGAAAACAAACTTTTTACAATCATTTATTTCTTCATACACTTTTGTCAGGTGAACGATACAGCCCCAGCTCTACACTTCAGTCAGGTGAACAATACAGCCTCAGTTCTTTGATCCTTTTAGGTTATAATCTATCCCTGAAAGGCTTCAAAACTCTGGTATAGTGCTAAAACTTCTTTTTTTTTTAAACAGTTGTATGGGGCGCTTTTCTTTTTTGACTAGACAGCTAGTCTGAATATATATATATTAGTTTAGGAGGCAACAGCCTGAAGCGTCATGCAAGACACATGGAATATGATATGAATAAGATGTAAATAGAGAAAATGTAATTAAACTTTATAAATATTTTTTTTCGGATAAATGGATAACACATATCCATATTATAAATTGTTTGCACCAAGTGTCTATCAAATCACTGTGAAAGTACTATTGTTCATGGGGTTCCAATTTTCATGGATTTCATGGTTTGCTAAAACCACAAAATTAAGTTCCCTACAAAATGAATTCTTCCCTTGAGTTTAATGCATAGAATTCAAAACCACGAATTTAAGTACCCACAAAAAAAGAGAAAATTATGAAAACCACAAAAATTGATGTCCAGGAATAAAAGTACTTCTTGGTAAATAAATTTCTTGATTGATCAAAAATATTAATTTAATATGTTGAGAATAAATCAAAGCTCTGATGACTTTATGTGACAGAATTGACATATCATAATGTATGTACAGTTTTTATTTGCTTGTATTGTTTTGTTGATTTGTTGTCTTCTCTGTTTTTCTTCCCCTCCTATTGTTATGACGACGACAACTATTAGCGATAACAATTGGTCGCCTTGGCTTAGTCTGTCCACCAGAGGTTGCTCCTATGTTACAGCAGTTTATTCGGCAATGGTGTGTAACATTTTATTTATTTTTCTTATACAGTCAGTTTTGTTCCTGTCTTTTTCACATATCTGCAACGAAACAAAAGATAGAGAGATAAACCTGAATTTAGGGTGGGTAGGGTAGGGAGTTATTAGTTTTTTTTTTTTCCTCTTTGAATTTAAGTCAAGCTTCTGTTTTAAAGATTTTAAAATGTTTACAATTCTCACTTAAACCTGTTTGTAGATGTGAAAGAGACAGGAAACTGATTCACATGATTCTATATTTTTGTTAATTACAATTATTTGACATAATTATTGTTAGGCAAGTATTATACTTTCCTCAGTAGATAAAAGTTATTTTTATAACATTATTGTTCTTTGCATGTAATTTTTTTTTCAAATCTTGCTTTAGCTTAATAATTTACAGATAGAAACTTTGTCTTGATAATATTGTCGTACCAGAAGAAAAGTAATATATAAATCGACAGGTAGGAGTTAAATGTAAAAGATCAGAGTAAAATAAGAATTATTGGGAAATGCAGAGACATACTGTAAATGTGGCAATTTTCATTGGGTGTTATGTTTGAGATTCTGTGGGAGAGATATTTCACAATGGGGAAATTTTGGCACTTTAAGCTTTTCAGATTAGCTAATGCCTTTTCTTTTTTATTTAACACTTGAAACAAAATTTTTGGCTTAATAGAAATTTTCATGGGTATTTTTGTCCCCGGCCGCAACGCGACAGAGGGACATGGTCTGCGACCATGTGTCCGTGTGTCATTGTGTCACGTTTTTTGTGGGCACAACTCCTCAGAAACCGCTGGTCAGAATTCATTTAAATTTTACAGGATTGTTAGTCACCATTAGTACTAGATCATGTCACATCGCTATTTTGATTCGTCAAATTTTGTGGTAGTTATGGGACTTTGATTATTTCCACATTGTTATGCAATGGCAAATCTTGTGGATGCAACTTCTCAGAAACCACTGGCCAGAATTCATTCAAATTTTACAGGGTTGTTAGTCACCATTAGTACTAGATCATATCGCATCCCCATTTTGGTTTCGTCAAATTTTGTGGGATTATTGGACTTTATCGACTTAATGAATACTACAACATAGGAAGATTTTGTGGACACATCTCCTCAAAATCCAATTAAGGGATTTTGCTGAAATTTTGCTTTGCTGTTCGCCACCTAATGCAGTTGATCATATCCTGCCGCCATTTTGATTCGCAAAATTTTACATGAGTTATGGTACTTAATCAACTTTACTGCAGGGCGGGGGACATAGGTACGTGTAGCAATCTTGTTTTTACTGCAAATGTATTGAAAATTACCCCCACATAAAAATTTACACATTCACAATATAAAACCAGGGAAACTCCACTATCATGCCATGTTGATCACAACTCCCACCCCAGCACTTTTGATATAGTTGACTTATTTCAAGATTTTTATGTCACAGATTATTGGCTTGTGTAAGTGGGAATGATTTGAAATTGGATCTGCAGCTTGGAAATGATTAGTTGTATTGTGGAAGTAATTTTTATACCCCCGCCTTTAAAAGGTCGGGGGTATATAGGATTCCTCTTGTGTGTCCGTCCGTCTGTCACACTTTGGTTTCCGGATGATAAATTCAGATTGCTTTGAGGCAAAATTTGATATTTTGAGACAATGTTTGTATTCATAAAATACAGGTCAAGTTGGATTTTGACCGTGATCTGATTTTGCTTTCCAGAGTTATTGCCCTTGAATTAGGAAAAATCTGGAAATTTTATGGTTTTTGGATGATAACTTTAGCTTGCTTTGAGGCAAAGTTTTTATATTTTGAGACAGTGTTGGTATTGATAAAATACAGGTCAAGTTGGATTTTGACCGTGATGGGATTTGTGTTCCAGAGTTATTGCTCTTGAATTAGGCAAAATCTGAAAATTTATGGTTTCAGGATGATAACTTCAGCTTGCTTTGAGGCAAAGATTTGATATTTCGAGACAATGTTTGTATTCATAAAATACAGGTCAAGTTGGATTTTGACCATGATCGGATTTTGCGTTACAGAGTTATTGCCCTTGAATTAGGCAAAATCTGAAAATTTTATGGTTTCCAGATGATAACTTCAGTTTGCTTTGAGGCAGAGTTTTAATATTATAGGGAAATGTTTGTATTCATAAAATACAGGTCAAGTTCGATTTGGATNGTGATCGGATTTTGTGTTCCAGAGTTATTGCCCTTGAATTAGGCAAAATCTGAAAATTTTATGGTTTCCAGATGATAACTTCAGTTTGCTTTGAAGGAAAGTTTTAATATTTTGAGACATTGTTTATATTAATAAAATACAGGTCAAGTTTGATTTTGACTGTGATCGGATTTTGCATACCAGAGTTATTGCCCATGAATTAGGCAAAATTTAAGTTTTATGGTTTCTAGATGATAACTTGAGTTTGCTTTGAAGGAAAGTTTAAATAATTTGGGACAATGTTTATATTCATAAAATACAGGTCAAGTTCGATTTTGACCGTGATCAGATATTGCGTTCTACAGCAATTGCCCCTGAATTAGGCAAAATCTGTAAATTTTATGGTTTCCGGATGATAACTTGAGTTTGCTTTGAAGGAAAGTTTTAATATTTTGGGACAATGTTTATATTCATAATATACAGGTCAAGTGTGATTTTGACCGTGACCGGATTTCGCATTCCAGAGTTATTGCCCCTGAATTAGGCAAAATTTGTAAATTTTATGGTTTCCAGATGATAACTTGAGTTTGCTTTGAAGGAAAGTTTTAATATTTTGGGACAATGTTTATATTCATTACATACAGATCAAGTTCTATTTTGATTGTGATCGGATTTTGCGTTCCAGAGGTTAATTGCCCCTGAATTTGGCAATATCTGTAAATTTTATGGTTTCCGTATGATAACTTCAGTTTGCTTTGAAGGAAAGTTTTAATATTTTGGGACAATGTTTATATTCATAATATACAGGTCAAGTGTGATTTTGACCGTGATCCGATTTTGCATTCCAGAGTTATTGCCCTTGAGTTAGGCAAAATCTTCAGTTTTCTTCAAGGGACAGTTTTTAAATTTTGGAACAACGTTTTTAATTATAAAAAACAGTTCAAGTATGAATTTGACTTTGATCGTATTTGCATGCTGGAGTTATTGCCCCTTAAAGAGACAAAATCTGTAAAAGTTATGGTTTTCAGATAATAACTTGAGTTTGCTGTGAAGGAAAGATTTAATATTTTGGGTATGTTTACTTCCCATAAAATACAGGTTGAGTTTGATTTTCACCATGATCAGACTTTTGGTTCAGAGTTATTGTCCTTGATTTATGCAAAATCTGTATTTTTATGGTTTTCAGATGATAACTTTGAGTTTCTTTTTATGGAAAGTTTGGGACCATTTATAAAATACAGGTCAAGTGTATTTTCACTGTGATCTAATTTTGCGCACCAGAATTATTGCCCTTGAATCATGCAAAATCTAATGAAAAAGCCATTGGATAAGCAAAATAGTTATCCAGGTTGCTGCAAGTACTAGAATTGCCTAGGGGCAGGGGTATCTTTTGTGATCAGCAGATCACCTTTTTCTAGTTTAAGTTTGTCTGTGTGTCTGCTTTGGGTTTGCTGATACTTTGATTTTTTACCAAATTTTTGTCACACATTCCTTAGCTTGTACTCTAGGGAATCATTTGAAATTCGTAAGCTTGGAAATGATGAGTTATATTGTGTAAGCCATTTTCGGGTTTGCAACTGGACTATTTCCTGTTTACTGATATTTTAACCAGAAACACCAATTTTGGTCAAAAGATTTATTGGCTTGTAATAAGGCCGGTTTCCGGTTAATCGACCGACCCTAATTTTTCCTGTCGACCCTAGCATTTTTTTTTTCAAAAGTTCAAAATGTTCTTGTGTGACCTCGATATTAGCGGTAGTCTTCAATTTTGTGGGTAGCAACACCACTCAGATGTGTCTATTTGTACAACCGCTAGCATTATTCATCAGAAAAATGCACGAAGAATTGTTAAAATCACAGGATTCCCAACCACTGTTATCAAATCCGCCATTTTTACTTGTCAATTTACACTTCCTGTTAGCGGTATGATTAAATACCAGAAATACGGCAATGACACGCATACAATGCAATGGATGAAAAATATGTTGCAAAAAAAAAATAAATAAATAAATGAAACATAAAAAAAACTTTCTGCCGACCTACCGACCCTATTTTTAAGTTTCTTGTAACCGCAAACACACATATATTTATACCCCTGCTCCGAAGGAGGGGGTATACTGTTTTACCTCTGTCGGTCTGTCATTCCGTCCGTCCGTCCGTCACACATTTTGGTCACATTTTTAGCTCACCTGGCTAATGCCAGGGTGAGCTTTTGCCATCACTTTGCGTCCGTCGTCCGTCATTCCGTCGTCTGTCCGTCAGTCCGACGTAAACTTTTCATTCAAAGATCTTCTCCTCTGAAACTACTGGGCCAAATGGAACCAAACTTGGCCACAATAGTCCTTGGGTGGTCCCCTACAAAAAAAGGTGTTTTTCAGGACCGTGCGATATCCAAGATGGCCACCAGTGGGAAACATAGTTTTAACATTGGACCCTATGGGAAAACACATTCAAAGATCTTCTTCTCTGAAACTACTGAGCCAATTGGCACCAAATTTGGCCACAATAGTCCTTTGGTGGTCCCTTACAAAAAATGTGATTTTCAGGTCCGCTCGTTATCCAAGATGGCCGCCAGCGGGAAACATAGTTTTAACATTGGACCCTATGGGAAAACACATTCAAAAATCTTCTTCTCTGAAACTACTGAGCCA
>MJUU01006678.1:182487-214347 GCA_002080025.1 Modiolus philippinarum | reverse complement strand
TTTTTTTTTTTTTTGAATTTCTATGGATGTAAAGTTTTAGTTGATAGTACATATTTTGCATAGCTCTTACGTTTTTTTCATCAATAAGTGATCAAAAGGGTTGAATTTTTCCCTATTTTGTTCCTAGCTAATAACTGTCAAGCTTCTTTTTGTGTCCATCTAATTATTGTGTCAATCTCTTTACTGTGTCCACATTAACTTTGAACTACTTTTGTTAAAATTTCAGTGGTCGACATGCTGCGGTCGTATCATGCTGCGCTCGGCGTACCCCTTTATTGGATTTAGGGTTTTAATTTTGTTATAGAACTGTTGCATATATGCTGCAGATGCGCAATAAGCTTTCGGAATTTTGATATTGGTCTTGGTGCAAACAAGAGGCCCCAAGATGTCCATTTTGACACATGTAACATGCGACGCGAACTCCTCCTACATTTTTGGATTTAGGATTTTAATTGTGTTGTAGAATTGTTGCATATGGTCTGTAGATGCGCAATAAGCTTTCGGATTTTTGATATCTATCTTGATGCAAACAAGAGGCCCCAAGATGTCGATTTGACAAAGACCACAAAATGTGGATTGTGACACATATGGCATGCAACGCAAACTCATCCTTCATTTTTAGATTTATGGATTTAATTTTGTTGCAGAATTGTTGCATATAGTCTGTAGATGCGCAATAAGCTTTCAGAATTTTGATTCCGGTTCCAACTTTGGTAAATTTCCTGAAAATGTCAAAGACTGATATTTTTGGACATTTTGGCATATAATCTTATATTTTGGCAAGTATTTGATAAAAAAACAAAATTCTGAAATCTTAGAATTCGAAAATGTGATTCCAATTTTGGTAAATATCCTGAAAGTCTCAAAGACCACTTATTTTTTGGAATTCTACTTAGCAACCATACTTTTAGCATTTGTTTTGATAAGGTTAATCATTTTCACCAATTGGATTTCAAAAATATTTGATTCCAATTTTGGTAAATTTACTGAAAGTGTCAAAGACACTTATTTTTTGGAATTCTACCTAGCAACAATACTGTTAGGATTTGTTTCCATTAGGGCAATCATTTTCACCAATTGAATTTCAAAAATATTTGATTCCAATTTTGGTAAATTTCCTGAAAGTGTCAAAGACCACATATTTTTTGGAATTCTACATTGAAACAATAGTTAAAAAATTTGTTAGAATTAGAAGAAACATTTCACAAACTTGATTTCCAAAATATATGATTCCAAGTTTGGTAAAATTCCTGAAAGTCTCAAAGACTACTTATTTTTTTGGAATTCTGCCTAACAACCATATATTCTTTAATTCCTTATGGTAAAAATAGTGACTGTCAATAGTTTAATTTCAAAAATGTTAAGAAAAATTATACCCAGGGTCTATAGCTGTTTTCTGTGTCAAACAGGGGGTGCGGGGATCACTGTCGTTTCCGACAGTCATTACTCTAGTTGAAATTATAAATTTGATTGCAGTAAAAACACAGAGGTGTTAATTAGGTGAATTAACAAAACAAATTTTGGTGTTAAAAATGTAAAAATGTTTTTTTTTTTTATTATGAAAGAATCTTTGTTAATGAAGCTGTAGAAAATTCATAGAAGCAAAAGAAATAACATAAAATCAGATTTAATCATTTAAAAATTTCACATTTAAATATTTAAATCTGTTCTAGATCTCTACATTTTATGATCATATTGTTATACAATCATTAATCTTTCTTTTAGTGCTATTTTTTTTTTATTTTGTATATCTTTTTAATTTGATGAAAGACAAAAATGTAATGAAATGTAATGTAATGTAATGGACACATTACTTGATTTTTATACGACCGCAAAAATTTTTGCGGTCGTATAATGGTATGGTGCTGTTGTCGTCGTCGTCGTTGTCGTCGTCGTAGTCGTCGTCGTTGTCGTTGTCGTCGTCGTCTGTAGACACTTTTGTTTTTGGTCAATAACTTAAGTTTCAGTTGACCAATCCTTATGAAATTTTAACACAATGGTCCTTGGCACAAAAGGAAGGCTTGGCTAAGTTTTGGTTGTTGTGGCCCCACCCGTTTTTAAAAAAGGGGCCAAAAAGGGTTAAATTTGATGTTTTTACATATTTGACTGTAGAATCTTTATTATTTATTGGATTTTGATGGGGTTTGTTTCAGTGTGCTCCTGAGAAAATTTCTAATCTGAAGTATGCCAACGGATTTCACGTAGCATAAACCGCTTACGAGATAAATGGGCCCAACAGGGGCAAATCTCAAAAAAAATAAATTTTTTATTTTTAGTCCGATTTTGATGCAGTTTTTTTCAATGGATTCCTTGTGAAAAATTAATATGGTGCTGAGTTATTAGATTTTTGATAACTTGTTTCCTTTCCCAGCTATGAGGGCCGATCGGGGCCAAAATTGCAATTTGCAGTTTATGTAGAATATTTATTTTTCATCAGATTTCGTTGGGATTTTTTTCTTTGGATTCCTCTTGATCTAAGCTTTCAGTAATATGTCAACAGATTTGACGTAGCTCTTACCGTTTCCGAGCTACAAGGGGTCAAAGGGGTCAAAATTGCAATTTTTCTAAATATGTCAAATCTTTATTTTTCATCGGATTTCGATGGGATTTTTTTCTTTGGATTCCTCTTGATCTAAGCTTTCGGAAGTATTCAACGGATTTTGTGTAGGTCTTACCGTTTCCGAGCTACAAGGGGTCAAAGGGGCCAAAAATGCAATTTTTCTAAGTATGTAAAATCTTTATTTTTCATCGGATTTCGATGGGATTTTTTTCTTTGGATTCCTCTTGATCTTAGCTTTCAGTAGTATGTCAATGGATTTTTCGTAGGTCTTACCGTTTCCGAGCTACAAGGGGTCAAAGGGGCCAAAAATGCAATTTTTCTAAATATGTCAAATCTTTATTTTTCATTGGATTTCGATGGGATTTTTTTCTTTGGATGCCTTTTGATCAAAGCTTTCAGAAGTATGCAACGGATTTGGCGTAGCTCTTACCGTTTCTGAGCTACAAGGGGGTCAAAGGTGCCAAAATTGCAATTTGTCTAAATATGTCAAATCTTTATTTTTCATGGGATTTCGATGGGATTTTTTTCTTTGGATTCCTCTTGATCTAAGCTTTCAGTAGTATGTCAACGGATTTTGTGTAGGTCTTACCGTTTCCGAGCTACAAGGGGTCAAAGGGGCCAAAAATGCAATTTTTCTAAATATGTAAAATCTTAATTTTTCATCGTATTTCGATGGGATTTTTTTCTTTGGATTCCTCTTGATATAAGCTTTCAGCAGTATGTCAACAGATTTGTGTAGCTTTTACCGTTTCCAAGCTACAAGGGGTCAAAGGGGCAAAAATTGCAATTTTTCTAAATATGTCATATCTTTATTTTTCATGAGATTTCGATGGTTTTTTTTTCTTTGAATTTCTATGGATGTTAAGTTTTAGTTGATAGTTCATATTTTGCATAGCTCTTACGGTTTTTTATCAGTAAGTAATCAAAAGGGTTTATTTATTCCCTATTTTGTTTCTAGCTAATAACTGTGTCTAGCTTCTTTTTGTGTCCATCTAATTATTGTGTCAAGCTCTTTACTGTGTCCACATTCACTTTCAACTACTTTTTTTGAGATTTCAGTGGTCGACATGCTGCGGTCGTATCATGCTGCGCTCGGCGTAGCCCTTTATTTTACAAAAGTAATCATTACATTACATGTAATTGTAATGCAGAAATTGTGCAATACAAATTACTTTGCATTACATGAGAAAAATGTAATATTACAATGCATTACAATTACACATTACCATTACCCCTAGGTGGGGGGGGGGCCTATCCTTTATTTATCATCAGTGTATATATAAAGGCTTATTTTCTTTCTGTTTAATAGGCGGGAAAACATGCCAATTGGGAACTACATAGTGTCAAATATTCATTGTCAGTGACAGTAATTATTTTTTGTTTATTTGATATTTTAGTTAGTAATGAAGTGCCAGAACAACCAGTTATTTCCCCTGTATCAGGACATGTTTATGAAAGAAGACTGATAGAAAAATATATAAAAGAAAATGGTGTTGATCCAATGAATGGAGAGTCAGTAGCTGTGGAAAATTTAATTGAGATAAAAGGTAAATAACCAATTGTACACTGTATTTGTCTTGATTGTGACTGATATCTGACAGATCATTATGGTACTATCTAATATTGGCTGCTTAAATATCAAAAACATTTTAACAAACATATGTGATTGAAATATTATTCTGTTATTGTTAAAAGTAGGAGATTTGAAAAGAAAGCAGTAGGGATGGAAGGGGTCTAAGGGGGAAATTTTGGTCATTGTATAAAGATTCACACATACATCTGTACATATCCTCTTACATATACTGGTACATTGTAATATTATTATACATATATATGTTCTCGTGTTCCTTGTCTAATTTTGTATGCATGTGTACCTGAAATGAAAGCTAATCATTGTATGAAATTTATATGCCCCTTGGACCATTAATTGGAATAAACAATCTTATTCTTATTCTCGTAAAACATCAATCAATCAATCAATCAATATTCTCATTCTTATCCTCTTACATGACCCCTTATCTTTCCCTCTTTACTTTCTTTGAATTAGAAAATTAATCAGAATGTGAACTTTCCATAAATACCTATCTATTGTTCTCTTTTTATCATCTACTAAATATAAGGACATCAATGACATGGAGAACCAATCAGGTGCAAATAATTTGACAGTGTACATATATGTTCTACTTTACAGCAAATCCACTGGTAAAACCACGCCCTGCATCAGCCACAAGTATCCCTGCTATACTAAAAGCTTTACAAGATGAATGGGTAAGACACATTTATAAAATTTATTATACAAACATTTCCCTCATTCACTTGAAAGTTTGCATCAGTTCTCCAATTAGAAAAAAAAAAGACTCATTTTTAGCTCACCTGGCTATGCCAGGGTGAGCTTTTGCCATCACTTGACATCCGTTGTCCGTCCGTCCGTCGTAAACTTTTCATTCAAAGATCTTCTCCTCTGAAACCACAGGGCCAATTGGAACCAAACTTGGTCACAATAGTCCTTGGGTGGTCCCCTTTAAAAGTTATATCCCGCATGTCTGTACCTAATCCAAGATGGCCGCAAGCGGGGAATATAGTTTTAACATTGGACCCTATGGAAAAGACATTCAAAGATCTTCTCCTCAGAAAATACCAGTCCAATTATAGCCAAACTTAGTCACAATGGTCCTGCAATGGTCCCTTCCAAAAAAGGTATCCGGCAGGTCCGTACCTCATCCAAGATGGCCACCAGCGGGGAACATAGTTCTAACATTGGACCCTATGGAAAAGACATTCAAAGATCTTCTCCTCAGAAACTACCAGTCCAATTATAGCCAAACTTAGTCACAATGGTCCTTAGATGGTCCCATCCAAAAATGTTGGCAGGTCTGTACCTCATCCAAGATGGCCACCACCTGGAACATAGTTTTACATCGGCCCTATTGATTTAAAGGGGAACCTCTGCCAAATTTTTTGAATTTTTATTTGAATTGTGGTCTGAATGTTTTAATTTCAGCAATATGTATTACCTTGATTATAAGGGGAACCCCTTCGGTTGCCATGGAAACCAAACAAGAATACTGTAATTTTGGAAAAAAAGTACTCTGCTAAGTTTTATGTTATGTTTTTCCTATAGGAAATGTCTTTTATCTATGTCAGCCATGGTCCAGGTGAGCAATACAGGCTCTTGAGAGCCTCTTGTTATAAAAATTTTCTCAGTCTGTGTTTTGAACATGTCTGTAGAAGGATTATGTAGTTTTTATAATAAACTTCAATTTTGAGGTATATTTTGTTTTAAATCCTGGAGATTTGTATATTGAATTCACTTGTAGGTGTTCTTTATATTTTATGAATGATTTATGTAGTATTCTTGTTTTGATTATTACAGGATGCCCAAATGTTACATAGTTTTACACTACGCCAGCAACTACAAACAGCTAGACAAGGTAAACCCTGTTCTTATAAATTATTTTTGTACCATTATTATACCAACTACAAATCAGAGTTGTTGAAAAGATTTTGATCTTGTCGGAAATTCAGACTGGCAAGTTTGAAACTTTTGTCTGTCAAAACAAACATTGGCCGGACGGAATGAAAAAAATTCTTCATGAGGAAACATCAAGCTGAAATCTCTGATGAGCACGTGGTAGCGAAAATATGACAAACAGCAAATTGTCGCAGTGCAGTTTTGATATTCATTTCTGTCAATTGTCTACATTATCCTGCTTAATACCACATCTTTATTTAAATAATAATTTTGACATTTGCAGCAGACAATCACTGGCTGTGCGGCCATTTTTAGTGTTCAACAACTTTTTTACCTCTTAAATGAAGATCGAGAGTATGGTAAATTATGGAAAAGTGTCTGAACGTAATTTATCATTTTACTGAATTTCATGTTAGACCACTGGACCAACATATTGGCATTTGATGTCATCCATGGCGTATTTTTATCAGCTAAACCAACAAAACCAACACATTTCAAGAACTCTTGACAAATTGTAAAAGTTTGATGTTTCAGACCAATCTATCATGTTTCCTTTCCAGCAAAATTTCCCTGAAAAGCTCAATATTTGTAGCTACAGGTCTTAAAGATATGTAAACATGAATCAACAAGTATTTCCGAAAAATGATTTTTTTTCCAGTTATGCAGCAGTTGAACTAAGAAATTGACTAAATTAACAACTGAAATAGTCAGTTTAATGTTAATAAGGGCTTTTCCATGAAAAAATGTACAGGGGGGCAGGAACCCTAGTCAAAAATTAGGGTACCACCACCATAATTTTAATTATTTTTTCAGGTACATGTATAAGCAATAGGTATAGTTAAGTTTAACACCCCCCACCAAGGTAAAAATAAATAATTTGCATTCCTGCCCCCCTGTACATTTTTTTCTGGAAAAGCCCTAAGTAATCTTAAGCCTGTAAAATATATAACAAGTGTTTTTGTAGCATCTTATAAACATCATGATGTGTGTTTCACATCAGGTTGTTTTCATAAATGTTCTGTCCTATAAAGTATAATTCAGGTAAAAACACATCACTGACAGGTGTTTAGTTACAACCTAACTAAAATATCATTTAAAGTGACAAAGATTATACACAGCATACTTTCATTTCTGAATTTTCATTGTTCTAAGTGACGAATTACAGACTGATAAATTGGTACTTTCAAAACAGATTTTAGTTTAGGTTGTTTGCCTGTTTCCATTGATTTATTCACATTTTTCTTCTTTTTTTTTTTTTTTTTTTNGGGGGGGGGGGGGGCTTTAGGGCTTGCTGTATCGTGTGAGTTTCCTCACTGTGTTGAGGACCATACGGTGACCCCTAGATGCTTTGTTTTGGGAACTTTTAAACCTGGAGATGGGATGTTGTCTCCTTGACATTTACCCCATTTCCTTTCTTTTTTTATATTGTAAACAGAGAAAATGACAAGCACTTGCTAAATCATATCAAGTCCCCCTTCACCCCAAAAAAATTCTGCAACTCCAGCTTTGTTTTTTCTATTAGATGTAAAATGTACAGGTAAAACTAGCTTTTTACATTCTAACATGTTTAAACCCCCTTTTCAGAGATGAAAACAGGAAAATTGACCTTAAAATGAACAAATATTGCAGCTTAAGTTTTATGATTCGTTTCAGAATTGTCTCATGCTTTGTACCAGCATGATGCAGCTTGTCGTGTAATAGCTCGTCTAACCAAGGAAGTCACAGCTGCCAGAGAAGGTAACCAATTCAATAAATCTGTTCCTACTGTGTGTTTGTGAAGTGTATACTTTTTATCTGCTTTCTTGTTAAAACAAACACACTGTCATCAAATGTGAAAATAAAGAGACTAAACACTGTGTAGATTCATACACAATGTTGCTTTTTTCATCTTTTTACAAAGAAACTGTCAGTTATACGCAATGAAACACTCATCAAAATAATTTGAATTTACAAGAAATCATATGATACATTTTGATTTTTTGCAAGACAACCTTGTATCACCTTAGTAGATTTTTAACGTTTTATGAACATACAAACAGTTTTATAGTAAGTGCTACTGGTTGTCTTGTAATCTCTGTTTGATGAGATGTTCTTTGTTAAAGGCCCTAATAACAAACAACAGTTAAAGAGTGGTTTCTTTACTATTATGCTAAATTAATCCTGTATTTTTTTTACTTGTTACATTGTATTCAAACATCTTGCATTAAATCTTTTAGCCACGTGGACCATTTACTTTAGTTATGATATAGGTAATTATATTGTATGTTTATTGGTTGGAGTCTAATATTCATATATGTTAGATGTTATTTTTAGCCTTGGCTACATTGAAACCACAAGCTGGCATAACAGCAGGAAGTTACACAGCCCCAGCTCCACAACCAGTAAGTATAAAAATTGTAGTGCAATTGAGGGTCTAGTAAGGCTAAGTAGAAATCTTATAATGTGCAAGTCAGAAATTTTTAGACAACTCCCCTGGACAACTCTAGGTATGATCCATTTGTCAATAATTTGTATGTCACCTCTTTGAAGTATCATATAAATATATATTGCAAACATTATCTCTTTTAATCATTAAAAGATTAAACTGAAACAACATTTTAACTTACATGTAATTCTTCTGATTTATTTTCAATTTCTCAAAACTTCTAATAATCATGCTGTAGTAACTTGAAAAGTCTGGAGGTATCCAAATGGTTCTAGAAATTTGGTATTCAAAACTTATTTCTTTCCCCTTCACTAAAAGAACCCTGTATCAACTATCACATGTCCATATGAGATTTTGTGTGAAAAGTTGCGTACAAAATGGAAGATTGGACAGATTTGTACAATGTAGATATTCTTATACATAAAGTCAACAAATTCCTTGAGTTTAATTTGAAAATAAGTTCTAATCTTAATAAAAGGTATAGGTGGGTTGAAATGAAGAATGGGTATACAAAGCTGCCAACTTAACCCAATCACCCATCTAAAATATAAAAAAAAAAATCCCTACCTCTGTCTGCTTGTTTTTTAATCTTTTATGTTTTGATATGTGTATATATTTTTTGTTTTACCTTTTATAGCAGTTCGACAAGAATTTTAACTCGTTTGTTTATTTATGCTTACACGAACTGCTGCACAGCACTCTTTATTATCCCCTTGACCAACGAAGTTGGGGAGGGGATATAGCATCTCGCCCATCCGTCCGTCTGTTCGTCCCACCTCAGGTTAAAGTTTGCGTTAAGGTTTATATCTGAGGAACTACATGTGGCACATTAATCATCTTTGGTCAGTAGATGCGCCTTGGAGAGTGATGCTGCTTCGGATGATAATTGGGTCACTCTGACCTACATTTCATGCTTCAATGACTCCGGTTAAAGTTTGTGTTAAGGTTCATATCTTGAGAAACTACATGTGGCACATCAATCATCTTTGGTCAGTGGATGCGTCTTGGAGAGTGATGCTGCTTCGGATGATGATTTGGTCACTCTGATCTACATTTTATGCTTCAATGACTCAGGTTAAAGTTTGCGTTAAGGTTCATATCTGAGAAACTACAGGTGGCACATCAATCATTTTTGGTCAGTAGATGCGTCTTGCAGAGTGATGCTGCTTGAGATGATAATTGGGTCACTTTGACCTACATTTCATGCTTCAATGACTCAGGTTAAAGTTTGCGTTAAGGTTCATATCTGAGAATCTACATGTGGCACATCAATTATCTTTGGTCAGTGGATGTGTCTTGGAGAGTGATGCTGATTAGGCGATAATTAGGTCACTCTGACCTACATTTTATGCTTTAGTGACTCTGGTTAAAGGACTCTGGTAAAAGTCTGTGTTAAGGTTCATATCTGAGAAACTACATGTGGCACATCAATCATCTTTGGTCAGTAGATGAGTCTTGGAGAGTGATGCTGCTTCGGATGATGATTTAGTCACACTGACCTACATTTCATGCTTCAATGACTCCGGTTAAAGTTTGCATTAATGTTCATGTATGAGATACCCTATGTGTTACATCAATCATCTGTGGTCAGTGGATGCGTCTTGAGAGTCTTGCAGCTTCAGATGATAATTGGGTCACTTTGACCTACATTTTACACTTGACTGACTTTGGTTTAAGTTTCTATCAATGTTTATATCTGAGATACTACACGTTACACATAATGATCTTACTGTGGATGTACCTTCTACATTCATCTTTACATCTTTAGATTATATAAGGGTTATTATTTCTTAACAGCGGGCAAGGGGATTAGCTGTCGTTTGCGACTGCTCCCACTTCTAGTTTTAAAATATAAAAATTGCCTTCCAACCCCTCCACATATTTTTTGTGGGAAAAGCCCTATCCGAAAATGTAGCCATGCATAATGAGCTTAATATGTGTCAATGTTCTCTGTTGTTATGTACTTTTCAATAAACATAGGAGTGTTAAATTTGTGTTTTATTGCAGTCAATTGGAGCAGAAGCTGGGCCAGAGGCAGCACAACCTATGGAGGAGGCCGGCATGAGTGATGAAGTATTACAAAAGGTGTGTTTCTCTTTAGTTTAGTTAAGGATTTCTAAATTGTTGCTAGTCTGATTTTCCAAATTGTTGCTAGTTTTACAAACAAGGAAGAAAAATTCAGCATTTTTTTTCATTATAAAACTAAACAATAAAGATAAAAATTTTAAAATTACTTATTGTCCTTATATAATTAACAAATGCTCTATTATAAAAGATAAAATTTGTTTAAGATGGTTTAAAAACATAAAAAATAGCCACATTAAAGTAATTTCACTTGTCTGTGTTCTTAAGAAAGCAAATATGTCACAGTTAATAATACTCCTTTGAAATTTCATGCAACAGAACATTTGCTCACAGTATTTTCCTGATTGTATTGGAAATTGCACAGTAAATATAGACCATATAAGATACACAACAAATATGACTCAAAGAGGAGATTACTGGTAGACATATAATTAACATTGCTTTAATTAAAAACAGGGTCGATGGACAATTTTTTTTCAATTACAGAGGAAAATTCTTAAATTTTAAAGAAAATGACCACAAATAGGCAAAAGAACCAAATTTTTTTTCATAGACTGAAAACAATCTAGGCAAGAGGGATGAAAATCACAAATGCTATAGTAAGACAAGTCCTTATTTATTTGCTTTAATTTTCAGTTACAAGACAAGGCTACCTTACTAACAGCTGAAAGAAAGAAGGTAAGCATTGGAGCAATTTCTACCAGGGTAGATTTATACAAGGATATTATAATACAATAAATTGTACAGATACATGTATCACATGAAATTAAGAGGAACAAACAGATACTACATGAATTCTACAAAAACTAGGAGACTAGATAGGCTTCTATGATCTTCTTGTATGGTATTTGTGTTACAGGATGTTATGTACATAATAACAGAATTACCGAACAGTGTTGTCAACTGCCGAAGTCCATGAGACAAAAAAACAAATCAGGTGGAATGCAGCGAAAAAATTGTCGATCGCAATGGTCCTGACTTTGTACAAACATTTCAAAAGAAATGGTGGGTTAAACTGTTTTAATGGCATGCCACACCTCCCGTTACACAGTGTTAAAAGATCTACAAGCATTGTCAAACTGGTAGTTGTAAACCAAATTCAAATCCATGTGGGAAGTGGGAAAAAAACTTTCGGAATTATATGCCAGATTTCAATTGTGTACCTTTGTGAAGCTTTCATTATTTCTTGATTTCAACACTTTTCACACTTTCTGCACCTAAACTATCAAGACCTATAATTACAAATATATCATATCCTGTGATACAAACTTATGGGTACTTACAATGTTGTAAATATTAATATATTGAGGTATATTTGTATCCAGTAACAACAGATCCATCAGAAAAAACTGTTGGAATTTAATTTATTAAATTTAGAACATTTCCCACAGAACTATGCCTTCTTTGTAGGAAGGCCAGAGAAAAGATAATTTTGATACCCCCGCTCCGAAGGAGAGTGGGGTATACTGTTTTACCCTTGTCCATCTGTCTGTCCGTCTGTCCGTCCGTCCGGAACATCTTTCGTCAAGGATTTCTCAGCTTGTGTATGTAGTAATGATTTGATATTTGGTCTGAAGCTTAAGTATGACGAGTTGTACCGTGTGTCCCTTTTTCCAGTCTGTCACTCAACTTCTTCCTGTATGACGAAAACTTTGATTTTTCCCATTATAGCCATATATTGAAAATTTTCGTCGAGGGGTTTCTCAGCTTGTGTATGTAGTAATGATTTGATATTTGGTCTGAAGCTTAAGTGTGATGAGTTGTACCTTGTCTCCTCTTTTCAAGTCTGTCACTCATCTACTTCCTGTTTGACTTCATCAATTTTTCCCATTATACCAATGTATTGAAAATTTTTGGTCCATACTTGTTTGTGTCCACACTTGAACTGTGTCCACACCTGTATTGTATCCGCACACACTTAAATTTGCACTTTCCATATTGATTCAGTGTTCAATGAGCAGTGGAATAACTGGCTGCCATTCGGCGACAGCTCTTGTTCTAATTGGATTTAAAAGGGTGTTTCATGCTAGGCAGGGACATGGTGTTTGCCATGAATGTATAAAATAATCATTGAAATAATTATTAAAGGAACATCTATTTATAGAGAGGTAAAACTGTCCCAGAAGGTTTAGCTACAGTAGAAGATATCAAGACATACAGACAGTTGGCTTCTCACACAGTAAGTAACAGTACTATTACTAATGCTGGAAGTTACAATTATTGATTGATTGTGATATTTATATTTGCCATAACTAGTGAAATCTTTCCGAACTGATCATGAAGCATAAGTATACAAACCTGTGTGAAACAAAGAAAAACTGTATTTAGTTCCAAATTTTAAGATTTGTTTCAAATAGAATTTGTTCCATCTAAATGCAAAAGGTAGTTTGGTAGAGACAAGTTCACTGTATAACTCTTCAACAAACACAGCTGTTGACAGACTTCAGTAGTACATATTATAAATATAGAATAAAAATAAATCCTTTGACAATTTGTTTGATCCAGTGGAATCAAATTTTACTGTAGGATTTCTTCTGTGTAGGTGTTTCTGATCTTTGAACAAATATTGCACCAAAAACTTGCATTGCTTAGTGTTGAAAATTGTGTAAATACATTTATAAAGGGCTTTTGTAAAACCATCAAATGAAATGACATATACCATACATCAGGATTTTTTGCATGTTTTTAAATTTTTGCTACATGTACAAAATGTATGTTTGCAATTTTTACGATCTGTTGAAAATTTAACTTGGATTTTGGCTATCTGTGTAAATATCAGTGCCCATGGCCACTTATATGCATTGGTTAAAACGCAAAACATAGAATATATTTTGCTGTTGTGTTTTACACTAAAACAATATGTTGCAAAAATAACCAAAGATATGGTATAGCTGAACATATGGTATAGAAATAACAACAGGAGGTTTTTCTCAAGATCTGATTTGTCAGTAAACATGGCCATCAGATGTGGAGGTAGTTTACATTGGTTCCTTTGTATAAATGCTTAGACTAGTGTCCTTAATGACAATATACAAAGATAAAGTGTATACAAAATAGTTGAATGCTTTGCTCAAGTCGATGAAATGGTCTTGAATGTAGCATTGTTTAGTTTTTTAACTCGTAATGTCTTGTATTTATAACTGATCAAAATAAGACAACAAGTGCATGATGTGTAGACTCAAATCACAGAAGGAGTGATAAAAATATAGTTCATGCTGCAAACTTGTATGTTGAGAGGAATTAATAGTAATGCTGTATTATTTTATTTTAAATAAAATGACTTATGTTTTTACTTCTAGGGTTTACACAGTGCCAGCATACCAGGAATATTATCATTAGATATATGTCTGAAAGATACAGCAAAAATTGTTACAGGTATTTGTGTACAGTAGTATAGTACAGTAAAAAAGTTGTATATTTTTGCTACTATCAATGGAAATATGTGAATTGACTTATGACACCCCAAAGGTATATGATGTGATTGCAATATATAAAAACTGAAATGCTGACAGAGTGTGAATTCAGAGTGAATGTTTACATTATATGTCAAGAGCCACAAATAGGATTTGGGTAAAAAGAAATTTAACATGTCATTACTTATAAATACATGTATAAATCAGAAGAAAAATGAATATTTGTAATCATTTTTGTGTATGTGTTTGTAAAAGTTAGAATTTAGTCTCCTTAAACCCAGATACAGCGAGTGTTACACCTATAACTGTCATAATCAAAGTTTTGAAAATAGTTTTGAACTTTACATAGGCTAGGAATTCTGAAAGAATGCAATGTTATATGCAAAAGATTGCAATGTACTGAAATTGCAAAAAAAAAAAATCTTAAGGTAGATCAACATTAATACACGGCGCATTTGTATAACACGAGTCGGTTGCGGAATTGACTTGCTTTTCAAGCCGGAATATTCCTTATTTGGCCTTTTCATTGTGACGTCATAACAGATTGACATACACTTTCCAGCGAATTAGCTCCCTTTTCCTGTAAATATTGTCTTTTTCGTTAACTACATAAAAAATCTCTCTTAATCAAACAGTGACATATAGATTTTTTTCAGCTCAACATAAAGCCAAAATATATACAGTCAAACTTCGATGGCTCGAACTCGAAGGGACCTCCGAAAACAGTTGGAGTTATCGGCAGTTCGAGGAATCGAAGTTCGGATTTTTTCGGGTCCGTACCGGAAGTGCGCAATATTTATTATATGCTAACAGTTTCTGTGGTAGTGTTTCTGTTGAGACATGCTTTCGTTTGGACTTGTAATACTTTAATGTATGTAAATAATGGTTCACTTATTGTGTTGTTTATTCATTATTTGAATATTCCATATTCATAAATAGAATTTGATTTTGTGAATTTATTTTAAAATGGCAGCTGAAAGTGATCGATGCATAAAATGACTTTGACCCGTGTGAGCTTGCTTTCTATATCTAACATTTCCTCTCATTTTTCGGCGTTAAGTTTTATTATTATTTTTTCAAATGTCCAAATATTGAAAAGGAAATGATGGATATTGATACCAGGCTTACATGACTGAGAACAGGAGGAAATGATGGATATTGATACCAGACTTACATGACTGAGAACAGGATCGATGACCAGATTGACCTTTAGTTACCTAGAAGACTAAAAAAAATAAATATATTTACATATACTTTATTATCATAGCACAGAAAATCAATACTGTTAGAACAATGGAATTTTTATCACATTAACATTAAATACACATTAGCACTACAAAAACGAATCTATGTCAATATACATAAAGCACTACACAAACAAAATATTAATGTCATTACACATAAAGCACTACACAAACAAAAAACATATAGCACCATACATTATTTAGTCAAAGCACAGTACGTAAATTCAGCACTAATACAAGTATTCATTTTACACAAAGTTCGTGATAAAGGACTGTTTAGCTGCAAGTCTCTTTTTAAAGTCTAGTTTGATGAGCTTCTGGGGTAGTTTACATAGTAGAGTAAGTTCTTTTTATTTGCCGATCATTAGTAACTTAATAATTGTTTTGTTTACTTTGGTCATTGATTGATCTTTTAAAAATTTACCGACAGTTAATTGACAAATTTTCTTCAAAGAATAAGATGTCATTTTAATTACAACTCATTTAAATGATTGACACTTATCCTAATTGACATGTCACGCTAATCATCGATCAATACACGCGGCTTGTGCTAATCAGCAGTTCTCAGGTAAATTTTTGACACCGATTGTAGTTCGAGTTTTCGTTGGTTATTTCCTTAATGTCACTGTTCTCGGGACCAAAATATTAGTTCGACTTTTCGAGAAATCGATGTTCGAGAAACCGAAGTTTTTTTAACAAAGACATATAGTAAAAAACGACGGGACTTTAATAACAGTTCTAGATATCGGCGTTGTTCGAGCTACCGAAGTTCGAGCGACTGAAGTTTAACTGTATCTCTGAAATATTAAAAAATAAAAAAATCTATCTGATATTTATTTCATATGAAAGTAAAATAATAAGCATGTTGTCACATTTCCCTTTATATTCTTTGTAAATATTGCTGAAAAATACTGAATTTGGCCTGATTTTCAAATCCTGATAACAGCAAAAAATTATCGGTAACATATCATTTTTTTTAATTTTTTGAACAAATGGACTAAGACCTACAAATTATCTAAAAATAAAAAAAATCTGTCTGATATTTTTATTAGGATCGATCTATCTTAATTGTTGAGATAAGCTAGTACATGTTTTAATTATTTTTTTCTATTTTTAGGTGGTAATGATAAGAATGCTGTTGTTTTTAACAAAGATACAGAACAAGTGATGGCTATTTTGAAAGGTCATACTAAAAAGGTCACCAGTGTTATATATCATCCTGATGAGGTAAGAAATGTCAGGTCAATAGTTATCACAGAGTTCACATTTGTCCTCATCACCTAAAAACAACTAGTGTTCAGCATTTTTAGCTCACCTGGCCTAAAAGGCCATGTGAGCTATTGCCATCACTTGGCGTCCGTCTGCGTCCGTCCGTCGTCCATCCGTCTGTCCGTCGTAAACTTTTTCAAAAATCTTCTCCTCTGAAACCGCTGAACCAAATTTAACCAAACCTGGCCTGAATCATTACCAGGGTATGTAGATTAAAAATTGCGTTCGATTGGTCCGAGGACCAATCAACATGGCTGCCGTTAGTAAAAATAGCAGTTTTTGGCAAATAAATCGAAAACCGTGAAAGATATCAAAAATCTGAC
This sequence comes from Modiolus philippinarum, assembly GCA_002080025.1. Lineage (NCBI taxonomy): Eukaryota > Metazoa > Mollusca > Bivalvia > Mytilida > Modiolidae > Modiolus > Modiolus philippinarum. The sequence goes on along the minus strand of MJUU01006678.1, from coordinate 197,556 downwards.
ATGCAGTAAAAATGATCAGCATGGCAAGATCTACCCGCTCTACAATTTTGAAGAAAATCTGATTACCAGTTTTGGAGTTATTGTCCTTTTTCCGGAAATTTTCAAAATTTTTATGTTTTTTATTTTTTATCAAAGAAACTATAGCAGATAGAGGTCAACTTCAAATTGCAAAAATGTTCAGCATATCAAGATCGACCCACCCTGAAATTTTGGAGAAAATCCAAAAACCCTTGTAGGAGTTATTGCCCTTTTTTCACAGAATTTTCAAAATTTTCATATTTTTCGTCTTTTATTTCCAAAACTATAGAAGATGAAGGTCAAGTGTAAATTGATAAAATGTTCGCCATGCTGTGGTGATTTCAAAAGTGGTGTTGAAAATCGTATGTTGACTGCCATTTTCAAAATGGCCGCCAAAAAAAAGGCAGGAAAATTCAACATTGTTCGATTTCAATAAAATTTGTTTCCAAATAAATATTGATGTTGCGACTTCAAAACTGATGTTGAAAATTGTTTGTTGACCGCCATTTTTAAAATGGCCGCCAAGAAAGGCGTGAAAATTCAACATTGTCCGATTTCAATGAAATTTGGATTCTAATAGGTAATGATGTCACAACTTCAAAACCGATGTTAAAAATTATTCGTCGAATGCCATTTTCAAAATGGCTTCCAAAAAAGGCGGGAAAATTCAACATTTTCCGATTTCAATGAAATGTGGTTTCCAAATAGATATTGATGTTGCGACTTCAAAAATTGATGTTGAAAATTGTTTGTTGAATGCCATTTTCAAAATTTTCACAATGTAATAAATATGTTTAAACTAGATTATAAAGGGGAACCCCTGCCAAAATTTTTTTTATGGAAAGGGGGACTTGGAATGTTTTGATTTCAGCAATATGTATTATCTGAATTAAAAGGGGAACCCCTGCCCAAATTTTTTTTTAATGATGGTCTGAAATGGGTTGTAATGGATAGTGGGGCTTAAAATTACTGTGGAAACTGCTGAATCTACTTGCCCAATCGGAACCATACTTGGTGACAACTGTCAATAGTCGGTACCTATCAAAGAATGTTTCTGGTAAGTCTGCATGTATTCCAAGATGGCCACCAGCGGGGGACATAGTTTAACATTGGACCCTATGGAAAAAACACATACAAAGACATTCTTCTCTGAAACTACATGGTCAGTTGGAATCACAACTTGGTCACATTAGGCCCTTAAGGATCTTCTTAATAAATTATGTCTGACAAGTCTGCATCTCATCCAAGATGGCCGCCAGCGGGGACCATTGTTTAACATTGGACCCTATGAGGAAAGCACGTTCAAAGATTTTCGCCTTTGAAACTTCTAGAAAAATGAGACACTTTAACATTTGGTTAATTTGGGCTGCAATTTATGCCAGTCATGGACCAGGTGAGCTACCTATACAGGCTCTTGAGAGCCTCTAGTTAGTGTAGGTGACAGCCCTGATGACCAGCAAAACAAAATGACCATCGTTGGTTACTTTTCTAACTTCGATTTTTAGATTGTTATTGGTACATTGAATTGGAAGCCTTGCATTAAAATTGTACTACTTAATGGGGGTAATAACAAAATTACCGAACAGAGTGGTCAAGAGCCGAACACCATGAGACAAAAAGACAAATCAGGTGAAAACCACTGGAAAAATTGTCGATCGCAACTAACTTTAAATTTCATGTGTATACCATAACATTGAATCAAGAAACAGAAGATTGTTCAGTAGTGACTGGCTACTGGCTACTCCTCAAGGTAGCCGACATCTCACATAATTCAGAAACAGTAAATAAGGGGTTCCATCTGCACACTGTATAGTATCCATGACATGTAATTATGTGATTCAATACTGGAAAGGTATACCACCTTTGGACATCTCTAGCTTTATGTTTAGTACAAAATGGTCTGCATAAGTTACACCTCCTCCAAAAGGAGGTAAATACTGGGGAATAAACAAACTTGAAATGGGGAATTTATAACTGCATAAATACAATACAAACACATTGTTTGAAAATATAAAATTTACTTCTGCCCATTTATACCTGCTTGTACAAATAAATTTAATATTTATTGATAACGCATATACTGTAAAAAGCCATGTATATTCTGCATTTGTGTACAATCCGCAGTCCCTTTTTTTACCTTAAAATTCAGGGAAAAAACTTTTAGTATGTTAACCAACAAAGTCTATGTTGAGATCGGTGTGATTGTAATTATTTTGTACTTGTAAATTGGGTATTTTCATAGTTTATCAACTGCACAAGTCTTTATTTACTATATCTGAAGTCTTTTCTGAAAGTATTTAATGATAAAAAGGCTCAAACACAACAATACTTGAAGAAAAAATAACATCGTTTCATCAATCAGGAAGTTCAAGTACGATGGAAAAATCGGAACAGGTTCGGTGCAGAGGGTCATATCCGTGTTATTTTATATTTAATTTGATGTTTCTAAGTCTTTCATTCCCTATAAAATGTTTTGGAATGTAATAATAAGCCACTTAACCCTATAATTTTGCATCTTTGGCACGTTCAATGTTGTCAGAGGCAATATGATATGAATAGTTCAGTGTCACAAATTCAACACTTTACCGATCACATGGTTTGTTGGCAGCAATGGCGGCTAATAAAAAATTTGTGTTCTAACATCAAAACAACATTTTTTGGAGGAAAAATCCATTTTTTACAACTGTAAGGCACTTTGCAATTCAAACCAACATATTTAATTGGATCCACAATGTTAAGAACAGTAGATGTTTGGTTTGAACAGGAACTAACAATCGATCTTCGGGGAAGTTGGCTAATCCTCAAGTCGTATAGGGTTGTATAATCCGCACCCCCAAGCCCCTAAATCCGTTTTAGGGTAAAAAGTTGCAGATAATACATGCCTTTTTACAGTATATTTTCTATAACAATTCAATAAAATTGACCATAGTGTAACAATTAAATGATATAAAAAGCAATTATATTTAAGTATGAAATAACAATAAATTTTAAATGTAATTTGTTTCAGGAATTAGTATTCACTGCTTCTCCAGATTGTACCATACGGGTATGGGGAGTACAAACAGCCCAATGTGCACAGATAATTAGAGCTCACGATGCGCCTGTCACTGGAATTAGTTTACATGCTACAGGAGATTATCTTCTTAGTTCATCAACAGATACGGTAAATATACAAATTTATACAAACACTTACAGCTCAGGATGCCCCCATCACTGGAATTAATATACATGTAGAAGAGCTCATGGTGCTGTCATCACAGGTATATATTTACCTGGTACATTGGATTATCATCTCTAGTAAATATCAAATTCTGAATGGAATTGATATTTTTATGCTCCATGTCAACTTTGAACTTGCAGACAACATATAAGATATGATATTCATGTCAATGGAACATTTCATACAATAATTATCTTAATAATAATACCAGACTAAACAAAACAAAAAAAAAAACCCAAAAATAAAAAAATGATAACCATACATCTATAAAAAGTGAGTTTCATATAATTAAAAAAAAATATGAAATGCAGTTAAAAGCAAAATGAGTGAGATTTGGATCTCCTTTGAGGGAGTCATATCTAATAAGATGAAAGGAGGATTGTCACAGATTTCTTCAGTGAATTTAACTATTTTATTCAAACTCCTGTCTTTTGTCTGTTAATCAAAAAAGAAATTCCTAAAGAATATACTGTTGTTACCAATTTGTAATACTTCAAGTTGATTATTTACCTTAGACTCTTCTGATCAGTGCTAGATAATAAAATAGTGATTTTTATACCCCCCGCAAACAAAGTTTGGGGGGTATATAGGAATCACCCTGTCTGTCTGTCCGTCCGTCTGTCTGTCTGTCTGTCCGTCTGTCCACACTTCTCGTAAGCGCAACTCCTCTTAACCCACTTGAAGGATTTTGATGAAACTTTACACAAAGGAAGGACACTATACGAAGATGTGCATGAAGGAATATTATTATTGTCCGAAACCAGGAAGGGGAGATAATTTGACTGACTTTTCGTTGATTCCTATTTATGGGTTACCTCGTAAGCGCAACTCCTCTTAAACCACTTGAAGGATTTTGATGAAACTTTACACAAAGGAAGGACACTATATGGAGATGTGCATGAAGGAATATAATTATTGTCCAAAACCAGGAAGGGGAGATAATTGGACTTTGACTTTTGTTGATTCCCCTTGTATGGGTTACCTCGTAAGCGCAACTCCTCTTTAACCACTTGAAGGAATTTAATAAAACTTTACACAAAGTGAGAACACTATATGGAGATGTGCATGATGTAATATAATTATTGTCAGAAACCAGGAAGGGGAGATTATTCGACTTTGAGTTTTCATTGATTCCCTATGTATGGGTTACCTCGTATGCACAACTCCTCTTAATCCACTTGAAGGATTTTGATGAAACTTTAGACAAAGGAAGAACACTATATGTAGATGTGTAAAAATATCAAAAAAGCTGAAAAAAGGTGAATTTTATATTTGTCTGATTTAGACAGTGTTTTCATTGGAACCCTTGTGAAAAGTTCTTTCTTGAAGATTATATCATTGTGTCCATACTTGTATTGTGTCCACAATTGTACTGTGTCCACACCTGTATTGTGTCCACACCAACTTAATTTTGCACTTACCATATTGATTCGGGATTCAATGAGCGGGTGGTATATTTGGCTGCAATTCGGCGACAGCTCTTGTCTTTACTTGTATTGCCATTAATTAGGTCAATTAGTTTACATCTGTATATTTTATAGTGAACCACCTTAGGATTCAGGATGTGACCAGAAGGCTCCCGTATTTGATAAAGCATGTTTTTTTTCAGTGTCTTGAAATAGCTTGAAAATTTAGTTTTTCATACCAGTGCTCGATAATGTGATATTGCTACCAAACAAATAAAATATCAAATGAAAATTACATAAACCTTACCTTCATCATCAAATACTGAACAATTGGACCTGCCCCATTAATTTGTGCTGATCAGGTCGGATAGGGAGTACGGGGTTACTGGTTAAAGCAAATGACCGGAAGCTAAATAAAACATAAAAATGGGGCCAGTTTGGGGACTTAATCATTTGTTGATTGTTATTTAAGCTGTTTTATCCGTCTGTGTGTCCACACTTCTCGTAAGCCCAACTCCTCTTAAACCACTTGAAGGATTTTGATGAAACTTCACTGAAAAGAAGTACACTGTATGGAGATGTGCATGAAGGAATATAATTATTGTCAGAAACCAGAAAGGGGAGATAATTCAACTTTTACTTTTCGTTGATTCCCTATGTATGGGTTACCTCGTAAGAGCAACTCCTCTTAAACCACTTTAAGGATTTTGATGAAACTTGACACAAAGGAAGGACACTTTATGGAAATGTGCATGAAGAAATATGATTTTTGTCTGAAATCAGGAGGGGGAGATAATTCGACTTTGACTGTCGTTGATTTCTCCTGCAATTATCTTTTTTTCCAAGAAAATTTTTAAGCATAGATATTGTGAAGTCAAACTGTTGGGGAGACACACTTTTGTCATTGTGATCCTCTTGAAAAGTTGTTTTCAAAGTGTTGTAATGAAATTTCTCTAATGCTTATGAGTTTTGTGTAAAATGTAAAATAGGCTAAAAAAAGGTGAATTTCATATTTGTATGATTTAGTCAAGAGTATTTTCATTGGAATCCTTGTGAAAAGTTCTTTTTTGAAGATTATATCATTGTTTCCATACTTGTATTGTGTCCACACTGTATTGTGTCCACACCACTTTAAATTTGCACTTACCATATTGATCCAGGGTTCAATGGGGGGGGGGTATATTTGGCTGCCATTCGGCGACAGCTCTTGTTTTGAATTGTTCCATACTTAAGCACAAAAATCATCCAAAGCATTTAATTATCGAATACTGGTCCTTATTGAGCACTGGTCAGGAGAGTCTAACACTTACAGTGGTGACAAATTGGTATACAATAGTATTCTATAGAACTTCATTGATTCATTAACAGACGGAAAAAAAAACAGTAGTTTTGAAGGAGCTTTAATATTCATGTGGCAAAATTTATAAAGAATAACAAATGTAGTACATGTAAATGATCCAGGAAATCTTCCATTACAGGCTAAAGGTAAAAGTTTCAATTAGGAAGTTGATGCTATAGACGAGTTTCCAGTTGGTGAATTTTTCCGTAAAATTTTGATGTCAAATGTGAAGTGACCCAATTTGTGCCATTTGACTCTAGGTCAAATGGCGCAATTCATTCATAAGTGGTCTATTGAAACTCAGATGATCTGACAGCATTATTCCCCTTAAGTGACTGCCTATTGTTTCAGCTCCTTTTCAGTTTCCTATTAGCACTTACACTTATAAAAAAAACCTGTAATTTTGATACACATTTTAACTTGTTTACTGTCTTATTATATTGTAGCATTGGGCCTTCTCAGACTTGAGATCTGGTCGAGTTTTAACAAAAGTCAACGATCCACAATCACAGCATGGTAGGTTTATTTGTATATTTACTTTTAATTTGATTATACATGTAGCTGTATTTATGCAGTGTTGACTATAAACTTGTATATGATCATCTTTTTAATTACTTACTGCAAAAGTGGTATTTGTGTATTAAAAATTTACTTGAAAACTTGGTAAGAACCTATTGTTTCTAGGCTGGATAATTTTGAATTCATAACAGCTACATCTACATGTACAAGGCCTTTAAATTTGCTTTGAATTTTAAATTACAGGTACATTTTGGCATCTATTGATTTACCAAAGTGATTTGAACAGGTGATTTTTGCAGAAAATAACAGTACTTTATGTGTTGAAGCAATTCTCCCCGTCCTTCAAATTACACTTCAACATGCACAGAGTTATGTTTAGTTCCTTATGTTTTATTGTTGTACAATATATTTCAGCTTTGACATGTGCACAGTTTCATCCCGATGGTTTAATTTTTGGTACCGGTACAGAAGATTCCATGATAAAAATTTGGGATTTGAAAGAAAGAGCCAATGTTGCCAATTTCCCTGGACATCAAGGACCTATTACAAGTATAGCATTCTCAGAAAACGGTGAGTTGTGTTCTTAAAAAAGAGACCTACAAGTCAAGTACAGATACGCTTTCATAACAAAAGTTGAACAGGTGATTATTTCTCATATTTGATAACAGTGACACTATATTATATATCAATACTTTAATACGGTCATTAACACATTTATTGTGTCGCCTGCTGTAGACGGAGCCAACACATAGGGATATTTAATTTTGTGATCATTGAAAACTAATATTACTTGTTGTTAGAATTAATATCATCCTTATTTTCAAGAATACGTACATTTGATTTTATAACCTATGAAGCATTCAAATGTTTCGAAAACTGATACCTTACTTCAAAGATGGGTATATACATGTATATGTACATGTTCGCTCATTATGAATTTACTTTTAAAAAAGATTTAGTGATAGAAAAAAATAAAATGTTAATTAGTGAAATTGTGATGTTTACATTGTAAGTGTCTCATCATAGTATGACTTATTATGGAAAAGATTGTCTCTAAATGTCCAGTAGATTCTGTTGCTTAGACACCCATCTTATTTGGTATTATGTGATATAATTTATCAATCATTTGTCTTACCCATTTGTCTTCTGAATGCTATTGACTGCAGCCGCAGATTCTATCATCAAAACAGTACATTCCCCCTTAATCTATATTATTTTATGTAATCTGCATTAACCTATTGGTGTTCTAATGTATTACATTTATTCTACATACAGGTTACTACCTTGCTACATCTGCTGAAGATTCTGTGGTTAAACTATGGGATTTGAGAAAATTGAAGAATTTTAAAACCTTGACGTTGGATGATAAATACGAGGTAACTTACAGGTTTAGTTCTGGTAGCCTTGGTCATGTTATCTAATCATTTAAATTGCTTTCCAGTACCACACAAAGCAATGCTGATAGGAAGGCAGTTTGGAAGATATCAGTTGCAATTTTAAGTTTAAATGTGGGAATTTGTAAACGACCAATCAAACTGGACTCCAGTGACACAAGTGATAATTAATAACCAATGATCTTGGAATGGAAATGCACATAGTAATTGTTGTCAACATCTAAGAATAAAGGTTGTGTAATGACATGCTTTTTGATTATCAAAAGCTACTAATATCTACATTTATGTTCTACAATAAACAGTTCCTTATAGATCGAATACAAATGATTACGCTATATATCTTGGGTAAAAATTTACACATTTGATATAATACTCAATTTATTTTATGCAAAATTAAGGTCCAGTGATAGAATTTAAATATACAGAAATTTTACAATGGAGGTAATTACAGAAAATACTGCATATTCAAACATACAGCCTCTATTGAACAGTTCTGACCTACTGATCATCAAATCAATGCAAACTGTCACAAATTTGTGAATAATCATTATTGTCCCTTGTCTATGACTGTTCCTATTGTGCAACCAATCTAGCAATTTCGTTACTCAATAGGTGTTATAAAACTGACCTATACCTTCAGAACAAAATATATTATAAAAAGTTTTTGGAGACTTGCTATTGTGAACTCATTAAAAGCAATCAGGTCCTTTTAAGGTTTAGGTCCGTTAAAGTCATAGGCAAGGGACAATGATCAATTTTCCTAATCAGCACTAAACTACTCTGCAAAATGTGAACTTTATACTACAAAATTTTACATGATGATGATTAAATGAAATATGAGATATATAAATATGTATATTGAAACAAAAACCAAATACAAACAGTCATGTGAAAAAAATAATCACTTCAGTATGCCATTCAACATGAAAACTAGTACCTATGCTGAAAGCAAAAATGTATTTTGATCACTTGATAGTAAATCATTTCTGTATCCATGATTACACTGGTAATCTTATCATAATGGAATGTTTTTTAGACAACTTTTCATCATTACAGGTTAGGTCCTTGTGTTTTGATCAGAGTGGTACATACCTTGCTGTAGCTGGATCTGATATTAGGTAAGGAGTTAAATTATTATACATTGTATATCATGAAAATGATAACCCATAATTTTGTCATGCCATGGTTAACCTGCAAAATTGAATTTTACAAAATTTCTCGATCATACATTTGATTAAAGAAAGCAATAATTCAGGAATTATGTTCCTTCCAAAATGTACCAGTACATCAATTTTGAAATCGTGAAATTTTAACCTTATGGTAATAAAAATTTCTACAGTACATATTCTAATACTTGGGCAAAAGATTTGAATAATATTTGGCAACAGCCTCATGTTTAATTATTGAAAAGATATGTTGTTTATTACTTGCATCTACATGTACCATTCAGCATATATAAATCAATTAGAGTATGTGTATATATTAACAATGATTTTGACAGTGGGGAGTTTTCCACCTGCTTTAATCAAAAACATTTTTAACCACTTAAGAACATGAATCTTATTATCTTTTCTCAAATAACAAAATAGATAGCCTTTTAGATATTTTTAATGAATTTAAGGGTAAAAACTTGGATTTCACTGCTATGACATGTGAAAAACTTTTAAAAATCTGCGATTACTATTGAACATACTAAAGAATTCTTATTACACTTAGTAGTTTTAAAACCTTTTTATTTTTAATTTCAGAGTGTACTTGTGTAAACAGTGGCAAGAATTAGCAGTTTTCAATGACCATACAGCCATGGCGACCGGGGTCAGATTTGGTCACAACTCGACGTTTGTTTCCTCCGTCAGTATGGATAGATCTGTCAAATTTTTTGGAACAAGCTAAAATCATCAAACAGGCTGTGTCCATCTTCATCGAACATTTCATTAAAACTATGACATTGTTTATAATATGTTTTTACATAGAAGTGATTGGATGTTATTATCAAATAGACTTACATTATGGCCCAGTAATTCATTACCATAGAATTGTAAGGTGGCTTCTTCAATTAAACAGTTTTAATTTAGAAATGAAAAGCATTTTGTTGCATCTGCCAGTTATGTCTATATAAATTCAAAATGGAAGTTTGTAGTTGAATAGTAAGTTTAGATAAACTTTTTAACCCATCTGTATAAAAAAAAAGTCAATAAGATCTTTTCATAAGGATTTTTGATGGTCAGTTTGAAAATAAATAGGATTTCAAATAAATGTTATTTTTTGTTGGAAGACTCAAAAGGAAGTAAATTCAGCGAAGTAAAAAAAAGATAGATTGCAGATGTTGATTGATTTTAAGATATAAGTGATTTTAAATTTGGCGGGAAACTGAACTTCTCCAAATTTTTCATAGATTTAACATAAGCAATGTTTATTAATAAGAGAATGTGACAAAATAAATAGGATTTAATGATATTTTATCAGAATGCTCCTCAAAATATATAAAATAAAATTATCAAACAAAAAATATGGGGTTCATGTGCAAAAAGTTATAATGCTTTTGAATGGATAAAACCAGAGAAGACCAAACATCTGACAGAAATACCTAAACGTGACCAACAAACATCCTGAAGCTATTTCAAGAGGATTTAACAGGAATCCAGTGTAAAAGAAATGATAGAACTAAATAGATGAGTCCAATTATAATGAAATTAAAAAAGGTTGTAACCACTTCTTACCTTACACTTCTATGGTGATGAATTTTTGAATAAAAGGTTTGTACAATGTTCATCTGGTTCCATGTGTTACTACAAAAATGTATTTATTTATGAAATTGTATGGTACTTAGACTACTTTAAGCCTTGATTACACACTAAATTAAGTCTGGTTAGATTGAAATGTTCATTCTCATATCCTTGTACCCTCATTTCATAGATGAGACCATGCAACATGAATTCACCATAATAGTGATAGGTCATACAGTTTAGGTATTTTTGAAGTTGAAATATTTTTGGTTTGGCAGATATTTTGTTTAAGGTTATTGAAGATGATCCAATGTAGCATCTTATAAATACATATATACATGCAGTTAACACTCTCATAAGAAGAGTATAATTATGAAAAGGTTTTATAGATTTTTTAGCAAAAATAGGTAAAAAGGAGAATAAGGTTACTGGTACAAATTTTATTACAAAACTTTTTATTACAAAACTGTCTGTAGTTTTCTTTGATCGTTTATACCCATACGAGTCCTGGTTAATGAAGCAGTCTTTAGTTTAAGATCACAAATTATGGCAGATTTCCTGGATCATTTACATATTGTATTTCTAGTAACACCTTTAACAACTTTTCAATTCTTAGAAGGAGTTGTTATAGGTGTTACTAGTGGAATATTGGTATGTTCATTGAAGAATTGCAAATAAAATATGTTAATGATCCAAGAAATCCGACCTAATTGGACTAAAACATAATTCTAAAATACCTTCACCTTTTTTCGTTAGAATTTGTCATGGAATCCATTTGAACAGAAATTTGTTGATAGTAGAGTACATTTACAAGATCAAATGACATCCTTAAGGGCATATCCAATAGTTTCAGGTGAGATAATACAAACACGAAAGAAGGCAATGTTTTCCGGGAATATGACGTTGAAAAAATGTTACGTCACAAAGTAATTCCCATTGTTTTCGAAGAAAGGTGATTTGTACCTTCCAGTTTGGCAAACTTTTTAGGGGTAGCCCATGGGAGATTTATTAAAAGTTTCATATTTTTATGATTATCTCGGAAACTTACTCGGTGACCTAGACTGTTTTTGAAATTTCTGAGTAGCATATTATTAGAAGTACACAATATCAAAATTTAATTAAATCTACAATATGAAAAGTTTTTAAAATATTGTAAATTTCCACTTGTAATGGAACATTTTATGCCACTTTTACCGTTATTAGTGCTACATATTCAGTGATTTGGAGAACTAAAACATACTTTATCATGTCAAATTTATTTTTCTTTAAATCTTTAACACCTTGACTTTGTTTTTCAATTTCTTTGGTGGCGATTACATTGAAAATCGTTTCTCTATTATTTTTCAAGCTAGAACTTGATTTTTCTTTGATAGACGCAAAACTGATCAATGTTTAATCATAATTTCCATGGAAACAAGATCGGTGACACAATATTTTCTTAACATTTTTGGAATCCTCGGTATTTGCTGTACAACATATTTAAGGGTTGTGAAAATGACAATATAACATGAAACTGTTGGATATACCCTTAAGACCGTCTTTTTGCAAGGACTTCAGAATCATTCAGTTATTGTCAAATATCATCAACAATCTCAATATTGACATTCATTATGATTCACTTTAACCACATCATATTTCATAACAAATGTTAACAATTTAACTTCTAAAACAACAAACTTGGCTGACAGTGATGTTTAAATGGAGACCATTGTTGTAAAGAGTGATTGGTTGTATAGATAATTTGCAATTTATTGGACATTGTAAGATATATGTTGAACTTTTCACAGTAAATGAACACTATACAATACCTGTTAGTAAGATTCTTATTCATTTTTAATTTCACATCAAAATTCAAAACACTTTACAAGTACACAAAATGAATTTTTGAAAGGTTAATATTCTCATAAAATAGAATAAATTAAAATCATAATGTAAAACTACGACATTATCTTGTTAAACAAACTTTTTATTCCCCTAATGCAAAACACCTGTGTCAACAAGTCAGTCTTGCAGACAGAAGCTTAGCATAGGGGCAAGCTATGTTTAGTTTGTTTAAACAGAATTGATATGTGATATTTAAGGTAGATTGACACTAATACATGGCGCATTCACTTTGCGCATTTGCAAAACACAAGTCGCATGCGGAATAGAGATTTTCAAGCTGGAATATTCCTTATTTTGCCTTTTCATTGTAATGTCATAAAGGATTGGCATACACTTTCCCGCGAATTAGCTCCCTTTTCCCGTAAATATTGTCTATTTTGTAAATTATATAAAATATCTCTCTTAATCAAATGATGACATATAGATTTTTTAAGCTCAATCTACAGCTGAAGTATATACCTCTGAAATATCAAAAAATAAAAGAAAATCCTATCTGATATTTATTTCATTTGAAAGCTAAACAATAAGCATGTTCTCACAGTTCTCTATATATTCTTTGTAAATATTGCTGAGAAATACTGAATTTGGCCAGATTTTCAAAGTCTGACAACAGGAAAAGATGATCGGTGACATATTATTTTTATTTTATTTTTTGAACAAATGGACTAAGGCCTACAAAATATCTTAAAATAAAAAAATTCTGTTGATGTTTTTATTAGGCTCGGACTACCATTTTAGATCTTTGCTATGATATCCAGGACACAAATTTTGTTTGTCTTTTGTTGGTACATGTAAATTTAGCTGTAGTTGTTTCTATGAAACTTGATCAGATTTATTCTGGGCTAATGTTATAAAGGTTACTTGAGGATTTAGCAGTAAAACAGAACACATGTATTGTCATTTGATAAAAATTGTGTTTATCTGTTTTCTTTAAATATAACAATTTTTTAATTTGTAAAGTATAAAAGCAAATTATATAAGTCTTGTTCTTTCACCTAGTGAATCAAGATTTGGAATTATAGGTAATACTTGTCCTTATGTAAATTGTATAGTATAAATTATAGTGTATCAATTAACATTATTGTGGAAATTTCAGTATGTAAATATTTGTACAATGCAAGAAGCTGCTTTTTACTGAATAAACACTTTGTGTTCATACTGTATTATTTTTTTATTATCTAAATTTTGAATTGAGAGTACCTCCTTTTTGCAAATCTCTGTACTTACTGCATTTGGTGTTGCTTTAGCCATTTAGATATATCCTTGCAAACAAAGTCCTTCTGTTTTGTCTGTCCATCTGTTAACACTCCTTGTAAGCCCCAATCTCTTAAAACACTTAGAAGAACTTTAATGAAACTTTACAGAAAAGAAGGAAACTACATGTATATGGAGAAATGCATCGAGGAGTGTAATTCTTGTCCAAAAACTGGAAGGGGGAATAATTTGACTGACTTTTCATGGGTCGCGCTCAATTGTCTGTGCAGTACAGAGTGTTCTGCACAGACGAATCGAATGTCACAGAACAGGAAGTCGCGCTCTCTATGATGGAAGACAAAAGGCGGGAAATATTTCTGAAATAAAACTGAAATTAAACATTAGATGAAAAAATATATTGTCATATTTAAGTTATTTTATATAATACTTTGTGTTTACTGTGCCCATGATGCAATGTTTGATGTGAAAAGGATCAGAAAATGCTAAACTGTTGTCTTTCTTTTAAGGACCAGTTCCACGACACTTTATTCATGTTCTAACTGTGCAGTACACCCTTTTACATGTCTTTATTTTTATAGCACTGAATCCCTTCGCTCGCACTCAGAGAGTTGTTGACATCAATAAATATATGTTATTTATCAATTTCATTCTAATAACAATCAAGAAAGTAATTTTTATTTGTCAAAAACTTGCAAAATGTTCTAATCAAAACATTTGGCTTCCATCTTGGTCACGTGACTGTTCCAATCACACCACCTTTCCAGTCGGTACAGATGGAATTGTGCAGTACAAGTGTTCTGAATCACTCGTTAGCTGTACTGCACGTCCATCACCCCATTCACAGGCCAATCAAATGTGACCATGGATTCCATATGAACAGATTATAGCCCTACTTCTCTTACACCAAGGGAGGGCTTTTGTTGAGATTTTACACAAAGAGCATAAAGGAATGTAATTATTGTCTATCAGGAAAGGTTTTTCCAAAGACTAAAATTTACTGCAATTTTGGCATTTTTGTTGTAAATCGTATGATCTTTTTTAGCTCACCTGGCTATGCCAGGGTGAGCTTTTGCCATCTCTTGGCGTCCATCGTCCGTTGTCCGTCCGTCATGAACTTTTCATTCAAAGATCTTCTCCTCTGAAACTACTGGGCCAATTGGAACCAAACTTGGTCAAAATAGTCCTTAGATGGTCCCTTCCAAAAAAGGTATCCGACAGGTCCGTACATCATCCAAGATGGCCGCCAGCGGGGAACATAGTTTTGACATTGGACCCTATGGGTAAACACATTCAAAGATCTTCTTCTCAGAAACTACCAGTCCAATTATAACCAAACTTAGTCACAATG
>MJUU01006678.1:166846-180616 GCA_002080025.1 Modiolus philippinarum | reverse complement strand
ACATTCAAAGATCTTCTTCTCAGAAACTACCAGTCCAATTATAACCAAACTTAGTCACAATGGTCCTTAGATGGTCCCTTCCAAAAAAGGTATCCAGCAGGTCTGTACCTAATCCAAGATGGCCGCCAGCGGGGAACATTTAACATTGGACCCTATGGAAAAGACATTCAAAGATCTTCTTCTCAGAAACTACTAGTCCAATTGGAACCAATCTTAGCCACAATGGTCCTTAGGTGGTCCCATCCAAAAAATGTATCTGGTAAGTCCGTACCTCATCTAAGATGGCCACCATCTGGAACATAATTTTTACATTGGCCCTATTGATTTTAAGGGGAACCTCTGCCCAAATTTTTGAATTTTTATTTGAAAAGTGGTCTGCATGTTTTAATTTCAGCACTATGTATTACTTTAATTATAAGGGGAATCCCTGCCCAAATTTTTTTTGAATGGTGTTCTGTTATAGGTTGAAATGGATGGTGGATCTTTCAGTTGCCATGAAAACCAAACAAGAATACTGTAATTTTAGAAAAAAAAGTATTCTGCTAAATTTTATTTTTCGTTTTTCCTATTGGAAATGCCTTTTACATGTATCAATGTCAGCCATGGTCCAGGTGAGCGATACAGGCTCTTGAGAGCCTCTTGTTTTCTTTGTCTGGTAGTAAATTTGCTTTTAATACATGGATCACAATCTTTTATCTCATATATTGGACTTGGAAATCTTTCTACTTTTGGACCAAATTTTCTTTCCATCTTGTTTGATTCTAATGTTGCTGATGAGAGGTTACTCCTTGAAACATGTGGACAAAATAACAAAATAATGAAATTCTATGTTTTTCATGTAACTTGGGTATTTTTGTATTTTGAAACATTGGGCTGATGCCACTGATGGTGGACCAGAGGGTATTCACCACCCCGATAGTCTAACATGAAAATTTTACCTTGCATTTTATACAAATTTGCTGTTTTCATCAAAATTCTAACCACTTGTAAAATACTGAGGCTTCATTCCGTGTATGGCACTAGGTAGATGTCATTGGTATTGGCTTTGGCCTCCTATTTCCATATTTTTGGTAATGAGTACTTCATTTTTGTGTTGCCTGTACCTAGTGCAGGATCGACACATAGGGATCACTATCTGCCGTCTTGCATCCATCTGTCTGTCTGTCTGTCTGTATGGCTAAAAAATTTAAAGCATTATCTGCACGTCTCCTTTATCTGCAACTCCTCCTCAACGGCTTTGTATTTTTCAACCAAACTTGCAGGAATGCTTCAGTATATGTTGAAGATGTGCACCATGCATTTTGTTTTTCTTTAATTTTATTTTTTCTAGATTTTACTCTGTTTTTTGGACTTTGTCATTTTAGCTTACTGGAGTCTTAAGGGTACGTCTTCATTATCCGCTACTCCTCCGAAACCGTTTGCCACTTTTTAGCCATGCTTCCAGGAATGCTTCAGTATACATTTAAGATGTGCACCATGTATTTTGTTTTTTCCAGATTTTACACTGATTTAGGACTTTGTCATTTTAGCTTATGGGAGTCTTAAGGATATGCCTCCATTATTCTCAACTCCTGATAAATAGCCCTGTATTTTTCTGTCAAACTTGGAGGAATGCATGCTTCAGTATATAATTTAGATGTGCAACATGGCCTTTGTAATTCTATTTTGAACACAAGAATTCTTAAATATATGTAGTGCAGGTGACACATGTGTTCCATGTACACCTGTGCATTTTTTACTACTTTTGGATTATGGCTTTCCATCTTGTTTGATTCTAATGCTGCTGATGAGAGGTTACTCCTTGAAACATGTGTACAGCATAACAAAATTCACTGTTTTTTTTTTGCAGCTTGGGTATCTTTTGGACCTGATTAGACAGATCTGGTACATAAAGATTTTGGGTGATAATGTAAAATCAACCTACATGTGACCAACAGATTGGACACTTGTATACCAAGTGCAAATGATATTTTGAGGCGCTTTGGAATCAGAGTGACCAAATTATCATCTGAAGTAGCATCACTCCAAGACTCATCCACTGACCAAAAATTATTGAAATGCTACATGTAGAATATCAGATATGAAACTTAACACAAACTATAACCTGAGCCATTGAAGCATAAAATGTAGGTCAGAGTGACTTAATTATCATCTGAAGCTGCATCACTCTTCAAGACGCATTTACTGACCAAAGATGATTGACGTACCACATAAAGTTTCTTAGATATGAACCTTAACACAGACTAAAACCTGAATCATTGAAGTATAAAATGTAGATCAGAGTGACCAAATTATCATCTTAAGCAGCATTACTCTCTAAGATGCATCCACTGTCCGAAGATGATTGATTTGTGACATGTAGTTTCTCAGATATGAACCTTAATGCAGACTATAACCTGAGTCATTGAAGCATAAAATGTAGGTCAAAATGACCCAATTATCATCTGAAGCAGCATCACTCTCCAAGACACATCCACTGACCAAAGATGATTGATGTGGCACATGTCTTTTTCTCAGATATGAACCTTAACGTAAACTTTAACCTGAGGTAGGACTAACAGATGGATATTCGATCAAATGGGCAAGATGCGAGGGGGTAAAAAACCAAATATGCACAAGAACTCCATAAAACTAAAACTACATTTTTTCCTGGATAAGCTCTAAAGGACTTGCAGTGAGAATCCCACAAAATCTAAAGTCATAATTAGGTGCTCCAGAAGGGTATGTGTGGTATACATCACACTGCAAATGAAAAATTCAGATTGAAGTCATATTCAGTGTTTTGTCAGGTTGGAAATAAACTTTAAACCTACTCTTATTTGCCTGATAGAAACATTGTGATTATTTGTCAAATCATGGTGGAGAACTTCAATCAAACTTCTACTGTGACAACTGCAACCATGGTTGTCATGATTGAAAATTACCTTGGTATATTAGTTTTTGAAAAGGTATTTGTGGGATTCTTGTAAGACAAAAGTTTTCATTGAAAGTATTGCTTTATTTACATATCAAAACACAAAGTAACAAAAAAATATCACAATTACATTTGACAAAAAAAACAAATAGCATCCTTTTGAACAACAATCTACATAAAGTAGCAATGTACATGTACATGAAATGATCTGTAAAAATGAATGGATTCAAAAATAACATAACTAAGTAGTCATATAAAGCAGAAATACAACCAGCCAAAACTTATACCCGCTTCGATTTTAAAATATCCGTATTTTATATGTTTTATAACAGATTATTTGTATAAATTCATAAACTTATGAGCCACTTGTATTAATAAAACAACAAATATAGACTTCTCTATGTTCATTTATATGTGTTTGTATGCAGTTTTCCGACATATTTCAATTCTGGTGCAAAACCCAATATTGCTCTCTAAGAGCTGCTTCGAATGTTCAAAACTCTTGTTAAATATATTAGAATCGAAATAGATTATTGCAATTGGGCTCTATGTGAATTAGAACATGGGCAGACTTTATGTTTGTCAATATTTTATACCGAGCGATAGCGAGGTATAATATGAAGACAAATATAAGGTCTGCCCATGTTCTAATTCGCATAGAGCCTGCTTGCAATAATCTATTTCTTAAATAATACACCAAGAGGTCACCTACCGCTTCTTGTTATGAGGGTGGTACAGGTATTTTCCTGCAATGTGGATGCCGTTTTTTATTTCACATGTTTCGTAAAAATGATAAAAAAAAATGCAATGAGCAAGCAAAATCCTGAAGAAAGGCATTTCATTTCTGGAATGTCTGTGCACTATACCCATCACTCTCTGATGAACACACTATACAGATGGTATCTCTAATTTTTGGTAGGGAGTGTTGTTTGCAATGCTTCATGTTGAATATTTTTGCAGCACAAGAACACTTACTAAAGAAACATGAAGTCAATTCATTGAGTACATTGTCAACTCAGAATAGTAAACAAATATTTACACTACATTGCAAGCTCCTTAATGACTTTTTCAACAAAAGCACTCATTACTAAAATGAAAATATTTCTGAAAACTGACAAATTCATGTACAAAAGATACATGACTGGACTTTAAGCAACATTTGGCTAAGAGACAATAATGATGCCTCCCTTGCTAAGTGATCTGTAAGCTTGAAAGTGATTCTTACAGAAAGTTTTAAATGCAAAGATTACATTTCACATAGTCACAGAAAAACCTTGCAAAAAGAAAAAAAAATACATTCCTGAGAGAGACTTCCAGTTTTTACTTTTCATATTTCATCAGAACTATGATTGAAAATTTTTATAAATGTAATATGTTTTGTTTACTTTCATACATAAATGTGTGATCGACATATTACATATTACACCAAATATATCTAAAATGTATTACAACAACAACATTGTATATTTATTTCATGATTCTATGAGTTTAGACAATCTCTTAAAATTTTTTTATTTACTTGATTAAACTGTACAGTATTTTAGTATTTTGTTGACTTCAATAACTCTTCAATTTATTTATAACCCATGGTAAAACATTTTAAATGGAGTCAATAAGTTTTATTGAATTTTGAAAGTTCTGAGAACATAAAGGGGCATAACAAATTTTGAAGGATAAGAATGTCACCTAAATAAAAAATATGAATGTTGTAATGTTCAGGCGTAAATTTTTGTAAGAGACCTACAGACCCTATTAAAAGATAATATAATGTTCCGAAAGTATTATAAGTTACTTAATACTACAATAAATATATGTACATGTATACAGTGAGAATAATTACTTTGCATGCACTTTGTCCCTTAATTATGTAACAAAGCTACAAAAATGATTGATTTTAACTTCTGGAAAATGTATTTATGATCAAGGGCAGGTAACTGCTAGCAGTGGAGAACTGGATATTCAGATGTTGGTAACCTCTGTACATATATTCCTTATGTAACAAACTATAAAAGTGCTTTTATTGTTGGTGGGAATACAATTAAAAAAACAAAAATTTTGATTTTTTATTAATATGGCCAAAAATTGATTTACGTCATACCATAACACTGACTTTTTTCAACAAAGTCACAAATAAAAAAATCTCAGTTATAAAATTAGAATGCCTATAACACAATAAAAATGTTAATATGTTAGGCAGTATCAAGTTAACCTTTTAGACTCTTATACCCTCACATCCTAAATTTTACCATAGAATTTTTTTCATTTGGATTTTTTGGGAAAACAAATCTTGAAATTATAAACTCATCAGTCGAACATCCAGGGATGATTTTATTTATTTTTTTGTTTTGCTTATTCAGAGAAAATGCAATTTCCCTCTATTTCCATATTAAGCTTCCCTGGAACTTTAGTCAAACCCTTGCATAAAGCAACAATCTGGAGAAATGTTGGCAGCATAACTAAGTTTTAATAAAATTACAATGAAATAAATCAACAAATGAAAATAAATAGATACAACATAAAAATTCCTTTAACTTGTCTGTAATGATAACTTAGTTAGCATTGAAACAAATAAATACAAAATTAAAATACTTTTACCTGTAGGTAATTATACATGCAACTTAACTAACATTGAAATAAATAAGTAAATACAACATAAAAATTATGTTTAATTGTCTAATTGTCCATAAAAATAACTTGGCTATCACTGAAATAAACAGATACAGAATCAAAATTCTTTTTACTTGTCAGTAATTATAACTTATCTAACACTGAAATAAATGGATAAAAAATAAATTCTTTTTACTTGATTGTAATCATAACTAGGCTAACATTGAAATAAATAAATACAAAATAAAAATGATTAAACGGACGACTTTCATTTCCGGGAATTTTATAAATTTCAAAGTTTTCATATCCGGCAAAAAATTATACAGTGAAACTCTGATGTGTCGAAGTTCAAGGGACTGAGGAAAAACTTCGACTTATCTGTGGCTTCGACTTATCTGTGTGGTGTTTGAAATCTGTTTTTCCTGATGTTTACATGTTGTATAGACTTCCGGTTATGGTCATTGTTTACATGTACTACATACAAGTCTTTTTTTTAGTGTTTGTGTTTAATAATATATATCACTGATATTTCCTTCCAATTTAGATCATGCAAATAAATAAAAAAAGTTAAGCTTACAATATTTTAGTTATGGATCTTTTGCAACAAACAATATGACACTATCACTGGCATCTGGAAAGTTTAGAGAATTTTGTTCGAGTTAAAAAAGGTAAAATAATATACTTTTTTCCATTCGGGACTAACAAATATGTTCGACACAAGCGATGTATTCGACTCAAGCACGTTCAGGTTATCAGTGTTTGGATAACATAGATAAATAAGGGAAAAAATCGGGACCGTCACAAAAGTTCAACACATCCGACGTATTCGAGTAAAAAGTGTTCGAGACAAACATGTTCGACTGTACATCGTTTCCGAGATTTTTGTTTAGGTACACGAATATAGAAAAAAAATAAAGATGTGATTCAAGTTCCCTACAAAGGTTTCTATTAATGTACATATCTTAAAGGTAAAAAGGGAGTAGGTGAACATAACAAATATATCATCAGTTGCCGTTTTTCGGTTTTAATTAATATCTAAGTTACTGTGAATTTAGGTTCTGCATATTCGCATTTTGACAACTTATGTCTCTTCAGTGCAGATCAATCAAAACATTTTGAAATCCATAGAGCGAAATATGTCTTAAAGCTGATAGAGATCCAATTACAAATAGGATCTAAATAGAAAAGCAAAAATCATCTAGGACAAAACGATACTCCTGAGGTTTTAACAAAATTTCCTTAAATTTAGATATGATTCAGATATTGCAAGTTTCAAAACAAGATCGCTTTTCGGGCTAGCGCCGAGGTACTGACTACAAGGTTGGTGAATACAATGATAAATGTAACCATTTTAGACAAACAATGTTAAATGTAACCATTTTAGAGGACATCCTTACAGTTTCCCGTAGTGACAGGACTTACCGGGTAAATGTTTATATGAACAAGGATTGGGAAGATTTGAACCTTGCTGAAGTATTCTTCTCTTTTTATAATTTCCGGAAATGATGTATATAAGTGAGAAGAATTATATTTTAAAAATCTTGGAAACGATATATGAATATTCCCGGAAATGAAAATAAATTTTCCCGGAAAAGATATGCCAATTCCTGGAAATGAAAATCTTCGGATTTAACTTGGCTGTAATTATAACTAACTAACATTAAACAAAAAATTCACCATTTAGCAGGAGTGTATCAACAAATGAAAATAAAAATGATAACTAATATAAACACTCAATACTACAAAATGATAACTAATATAAATACTCAATACTACAAAATGATAACTAACAAAAAAACTTGTTTGAAAAAGATAACTAAACAAATACTTGTCACTAAACTTGACTATTATCAATAGAAGATACAGCACTAAATGAGGTATACTTTTCAAAAAGAGGATTTAAAATCATTGCTTCAAAAGATTTAATTTGCACTAAAACTGAAAAATCAAATGCATAATTGTTTCCTTCCATCACTTACCCATCTCACTGAACAAAAAGTTAACTATAATTTTCCAATTAAAAAGTGTCGGAGAAGACTCATTATATTTTAAGTCCAAAGTAATAAAGAACAAACGCTAAACGTCGAAGTAGCTTGCCTTTGGCCCTTTGCAGGATTCATACACATTTTTAATACAAAATTCAAGGAGATTTCAAGAATTACAAAAGCAGATTTCGACCTTCTCAAGGACTAAAAATAACAAGTGCCAGTTTTGAGATAAAAAAGGTATTTTCAGAAAAGGGAAATAATATCAATACACACAAGGAAAAGTGGTCAGGACCTCCTTTGAATTTTAAGAACTTTCAAGTCCCAGATTTTTTTACTTTAATTTCAAGTAATTTCAACAGTTTCAAGCACCTATGTGAACTGTGCCTTTGTATTTAAAGAGCACCAAAAAAAAATATCATACATAATGGTATAAGTGCTGGAGTCTTTGAGTGGAATGGTCTAAATAAAGTCATGCAAGTGATGAAAATGAAAACAAATTAAAAATCAAAACAATTATACTATTAAAAAAAACTTTTGTAAAAAATAACTTGATATCTATATTTAAACAACATATTCAACATAATATATTTTTCAAAAATAAACTTTTCACTAATAATACTTCAACTCGATATTCTTTATGGGTGTCTGATTATTATTTTACATGATACATTTGTACTTTGTTCAATGTGGAAACATTTATAAAATAAATTACAATAAGATGTGTTTGTGAAACACTACATATGCCCCCAGATTCCGATTTTTACCCCTTTTTGACCCCTATGACCTTGACCTTTGACCTAATTTTTTTTGCATATTTATGTTCCTCTTGACTAGACCTATACACTTGCCAAGTATCAAAAGTCTACCTTATATAGTTCAAAAGTTATAGCCAAGGTTAAAGTTTCGGACGCACAGACAAACAGACAGGACAAAAACAATATGCCCCCCGAACCCCGATCTGGGGGCATAAAAATGACTGCACCATGTACCTGGCATCTTCATAGGTAAACAGGGACGACTTTCATTTCCGGGAATTTTATAAATTTCTAAATTTTCATTTCCGGGAATTTCTATACTTCTTTTCAGGTAAAAACAGAATCATAATTTCCGATATTGTTTTTAGTATACTGTATAAACTTATTATGTGATTCAAGTTCTCGATGAAGGTGTCTATTAAACGGTTCATCAAAAACTTCATGTACATATTTTGGAGGAACAGAAGGGACAAACATATATCACCATTTTTCGTTTTTAAACAATGATAAATGTAAAGCCATTCAGCCTGGAGAATGCAAGACATTTTACAATGTATTCTGCTGATAGTTCTTATTTAATTTCCCTTGGTGAACACAACTTTGTAAGTGAATCTGGACCAGGTACACAGTATACACACTTTTTGAACATGTGAATGTCACAATTTTCCATTTGCTAAACTTACAACGTTGCATATGATGCACTACATCTTACAATGCATTCTTTCAATTTTCTGTAGTGAACAGGACTTTAATGTTATATCAAAATGGATTGTTTTACTATGCTGAAGTTTATTTGTCTTTTTAAAACTTCTGGAAATGATGTATATATTAGTGGAAAATTTATATCATAAAAATCCCGGAAATGATATATAAATATTCCCGGAAATGAAAGCATTTTTTCTCGGAAATGATATGCCAATTCCTGAAAATGAAACAGAGAGATAAATCCTTCTTAATTATCCTAAAAAATGTTAATCTCATACTTAGTGTAAGGAACATCTTGATTTTACAAAAGTATTTCCATGTCACTTTACTAAATCAATATAATGTACAGTAAGGAAACTTAAAAGTTTCCACTTTTTTAAAGAACAGTACAAGAATTTCATAATATTTTTTTTAAGACTCAAATAAATATTTCATGGGAGAAGATATATGAGATTAAAAGGGATATTATCTTATCAAGTTAAAAGGCATTTTTTACAGGATAAGGAAGTAAATCCATGGCAAATTTGAAAAAAAAAAAACAAAAATAATATCATCATAATAAAGAAATTGATAGGGAAATGTTCTGGAAAAATCCTCTGATTGTTTAGAATATTCACAACTGAATACACATGCAGTAATTAGTATCTATCAACATTAAGTTAAGAGGTTAGACTGCTTTTAGCAGTCACTACAAATAGATGTCATGTAAAATTGTGGATTTCCTTTGATCCCACAGCAGGGGATACAGGTAACAAACCCCCAAAATCTGTATTCTACATTTGAACCTTTAGAATAAATAGGTGAATTTTGACATCCATCACAACTAATACTAATTAACAATGTCAAGTTTTACAATGAGATTGGCATATAAAGACAAAATAAACAATGTAAAATATAATAACACAAAGTCACAATAAATAACAATTAGGCCTATAGATAAAAGCCGATATCATACATCTGATTTTTGTTTTCTGTACTCTGGGTGATTGTCTAAGTATAGTTTAAGTTTTGTAGGAAAATCTGTCATTACACCATCAGCTCCAAGTCTGAAAGCTCTGGTAAATTCTCTTTCATCATTCAGAACCCATAGGTAGGTCTACAAAATAACATTAAATACTGTGAAATACTATTGTTTGTGGGGTTCCAATTTTCATGGATTTCGTGGTTCACTAAAACCACAAAATTAAGTTCCCAACGAAATGCATTTTCCCTTAGAGTTTTAATGTATAGAATTCGAAAACACGAATTTAAGTACCCATGAAATATTGATATTTATGAAAACCACAAAAATTGATGTCCACAAATAAAAGTACAGTTAGCTCAACGCGAACTGATTCTCTCTCTCTCAACACCGAGTATTTTCCTGGTGGGACACTGCTAAACACCGATTTTCACAGAAAAATACTTGGTGTTTCCTTGGAGGAATTACATGAAATAGCGTGTCGTTTATTGCCCTGAAAACGAAAATCCTCCCAACACTGCAAAATTTATTATGTGTTCCTTTTCTCTTTTCCCGATAATCACAGACGATTTTTAGCATGTCATTGACATTTCATCAATCAAGTTTTTAATGAAAAATATATTTTTTTCTTAAGTTACTAATTCAAAGTAAAAATTAAATGTATTTTTGAAATAATTTGAAAAAAAATCGGCATAAAAATCCTTGTAGATTCTACTGACAATAGATCCACATGTTTTGGTAAATAAAATTTCTGCTTGTTTTTAAGAAAGAAATGGTCTAAAAAGTTTAATAAATAAAGAAAACATATAAAAAAGATGCATTTCGTTCATAAAAATTATGTAAATCTAAATGTTTTTTGTCACAGATTCCTTTTTTATACGTTTACCTGTTGGTGATGGTTGATTCACTCAAAACAGGATTTTCAGGAAATCTTGAAAATTTTACATATGAAAGGAATGAACAAATACGAAAAATGTTCTTTAGGACTCACGCTAAATCTTTAAATTAATTTGCTTAAGGTTTATATTTTTATATGCATTTTGTTCCTGTAAAATGTTTTAAATCCATAGTCAAGACCAGAATGTTTTTCAAGTGAAACAAGTGAATACCTCATGATTCACATGTTGGAAGAGATGTTCAATTTTATGCCGCAATACAAATAAATTACTTTTTTAAATGTTTTAACACAGGCAGTTATCAAAAAATTACTCATTTAAATGTATTTTTCAAGAAAATAATTAAATAATTTGTAATAAACAGTGAGGATGTTGATATTTCTACAACCGTAACAAATATTGACTTGCAACATGTCAATCAATCAGATAGGTAATTAACATACTTAAGTTTTATTGCCCTCAACAGCAATAAAACTCATGGTGTTGAGATAAGTGTTTGGGTGGGATTTTGGAGATTTGTCTAAAATTAACCGTGTTACACCAAAATCTGTTATAAGAGAGACAGAATCAGTTTGTGTTGAGCTAACTGTACTTCCACAGTATCTAAAACAACGGCAGTAGAATACCGAAAGGAACAAAAGAGGGAAATCCACAAAAATCAAGTCCAAAGGCATGGCCAAAACGAGAACACAGAAAACAATGGCGCCAGACACAAAACAATGACGTTAGATACAAAGCACAGAAATAGAAATCACAACATTCAAAACAAAGGCACTCACAGTGTGAACTCCAGTGAAACTGAGAGTGACATCAGCTTATTATAAAATTATGTTTGTATGTGCTGGAGATTCTTGAATATATAGAATTCTAAGCACTAAGTTCAACATAGTTCATACAAAAAGAAACATGTTGGCCATGTGCCTCTTTAAGCTTAGCAAAATTTGACAATGCTCTATCACTCTTTTAAAAATTGATGATAAATACAATCAATTTGAAATGAATGGATGCAGAGAGTGCATATATACATGTATATATAGCATGTCTCATGAATATCAAATAAGTGTATATTTTACAGTGAGTGTGGATGAAATATTATGTTGCATGTAAACTAAACCTGTCATATTCAATTGTGATGCCTAACAATTTTGGTACATATAATAATTTTTAGCTTGCTACATCAAAATTTTGAGCAGATTTATCATGATAAGTAGGGGTATTTGCAAAAATACAAGTTGAAGGGCAGTATAAATGGAAATTTACACCAAAGACTTGTATCTTTGGAAAATACCCCAAGGTTCATGATATATCTGTTTAATTGTACAAATGTATCATCAAATGCACAGAACACTTCGGAACAAATACCAAGACAAGTGTCTCAGTGAAGGGATATTTGCCAAAAAACTACCACAAATCACAATGCAGCTTGCTTACATAAGGTGTACCGGTAATTAATGGTTAAATTCAACAAGAATTTCAAGTCAAGAATCCAAACAAATAAATCAAATAAACGTAGTAGTCTTACCTGCATACCTCTCCTTCTTAAATGGTTAAATAATACTGGACTCATTAATAATCTGTAAAAATCACACAATGTAAAAGTACAAAAGGTAAAAATGTTTTACAACATATCAATCAATCTTAAATGTAATACTCCCTTCCTATGATATCATAGGGATTCTATTAATAGATTCGTAAAACCCCTAGTCATCTCTGTAAGAAAATTTATTGGTTCTGTCAAAATTTCTTTACTTCTGGTATTTACAAAACAGTCTTCTTTATTCCCCATAAATGACAGACATTTTTAATTTTACTGATACCATACTTCATAAAATATCAAGTGAATAAACCAAAGTTTTGAAAATTCATCTGTTATTTTTTTTATAAACGTCGTCTGTTTCTTTACTTTTCACTTCACAGTGGCATTGAATATTTTTGCTATTTTTAGGTACTTTAAATAAGAACATTTAAGTTGGTGTAAAAATAAGCTAAGATAACGTGAATTTTCAGCTGACAATGATGACGGCAATCCTTTGTATGCCAGAAATGTAGCCAAAACAGCTATCATTAAGCTTATGTATTTTAATTCCAATCAATAAATGGGGAAATTACGACTTTTCTAACACTGGACACAACTGATATACTCTTCATCGGTCAGGATTGTCAGATGTGGGGGAAAAATCTTGATGTCTGCATTTTCTTAACAATCTTTGAGCGTTTCTGTGTATGATTATTGTTTGAATGAATTTTTGTTCATTACTTTATAAAATGAGAAAGAATAGATAGATCTTAAGATAGAGTATGTGTGTAAGGTATATGTCATTACATATAACAAATAATAAATTGATTGGTTAAACTTGGTGCCCGGTAAAATGAAATCTACAAATACCGCGATATCATAGGAATCCATTTTTAGAGCCTACATCAGCCTTATCTAATTGAGATAGGCTTTGTTCAAATTTAATCTAGAGATTGTGTCTGTAAGACACGGATGCCCCGCCAATAAATTTATTGCAAAAGATAACCTAAGTCAATTTGGCATAAAATAAATCCCCTGTCAGTGATGGAATATTGTGTATAGTTGCTTAGAAGTGGACCTAAACTCAAAAATTTAACAAAGTCATTCAAGCATAAAATGTAAGTCATAAATACCCAATGCTTTGTGAAACGGGTAGTTCTCCTATAGATGAATGTTACAGTGAAATATCATGATGCCACAATACTTAGTCATTGAGAAACAGCCTTCAATGCAAAAGTTAACCAAAGTCACTGAAACGTAAAATATAGGTCAAAGCCACCTAATTGTCAGTGATTTGTGTAGTACTTATCAAGACAATTAATTTGATGAAACATCATTGTCTTATAATGTGTAGTAGTTGAGAAATGGACCTTAACGCATAACTTAACCAAAGTCACTGAAGCGTAAAATATAGGTCAAAGCCACCTA